>JAUJPP010000313.1:0-14021 GCA_030562195.1 Nipponacmea schrenckii
AATCATGATTAAGAGACGAAGTTGGACTTTATGTAAGATCATATCCCGGGGTGTCTTAAGTTAAAATATGTCCATCGTAAAACTTGCATTATTGATAAGATACTTTCGAAAATCGGACTAAAATCGAATTTTAGAATTTTACACTGACAGTTGAATTTGCTCATTTAGGAAATCATTGACTGTCAGATATATAATTATCACGTACAAAAACTGAATTTAGAATAGGATATTAAAGGGATAATAGGCGTTAGAACGAACATAACATTTTAAGTTCACTCAAATTTGGACAATAACAGTATATACCCATCAGTGGACTTCCCTTTACATCAAAATCCCTCTAAAATCCGATAAACCCCCAAAATAAAGTAGTTAATCATAAAACGCTTGAGCCATCCATCAAGCGATTTTCAAATCGTGTAAATATAAAGGGAAGTAACTCTAACATGTGGGTTTTCACGCGTCCTTGCCCCCTACTGTTGAATTCCACAATGATGTTTTAGCGTTGATTTACCAGACGCTTTTATTCTCAAACTGAATGGAATTGTCGCTGGCTCACTTTTTTTTAAAATTCCGAATATATTTTTATTGTGGTTTTTTAAAATTTGGTAAAGTGTGGGATGCATACTTATTTAACTAATAGTCAATATGAAACACAAATATAAGCCGTAGGACGAGTGTATTCTAACGCCTATTATCCCTTTAAATATTTCTTTACCCTGAGTAACAAAACTTTATACGCACAGCTAAAATATTCCCCTTTATATTATTTTCTTTAACTTCCTCAATGAGCAACTCTAGATTGTATTGCGAACTTTCATAATATTATTAATTTTATAGTTTATTAGAGATATTATATTATGTAAAATTCAATATTATTCAGACATAAATAAAACGGTTTGTAAGTATTTGCATATCTTTATTTAAATTAAAAGTGTGAAAGCTTGAGGATGCGAGATGCGAGTTGTCTTTATCGATTATTTGTGTTAATGTTAATTTTGATATTTCTGACTCTGTATTTTGGTTATATTTTAATCAAAACGATTATTATAAATATCAAATCAGATTCCAAGCTGTTAAACTTATCTGATAGTTGGTTAATATAATTATACCATGCCTTCTGTTAGCAAAACGTTTGAGAATGTTTTACTTGTTTCTTTAGAATGATTCTTGTGATACCGATAAACCTACTGAAGACAAAACTTATTTTGAAACATTCACACCGTTTACTTTTAAGCTTGGAGGAACCTTTATATTATGAGGATTGTAAAGAGGTTTTCTAAATTTCACGAATTTCGGAGGTTTATGATACCAGCATATTTTACGATTATTGATGTCATCAAACACTTAATTTAGTTGCATGCCTAGACTGATTGAACATTGGATCTGTGTAAATCGATGCCTTGCACAATACACATTAACGATGAGAAAATCTCTTTACAATTCCTACGAGTTAATTAGAAGAAATTCATTACCGATAATAAGTTTTTTTTTATCGTTTTCACCCAAAGGTATAGTTCTTCACTCGGATAATATGCGGGAACGATGATGTAATCGTAAAGCATTACATGGAATTATCTACATGAAATATAATGAACGAATCACCACATCACATCAGACATCAGCCAAAATGTACCTGCAAAGAATATTATTTGTATTGATAATTAAAACAACCGCTATAGGTGAGTCATATAAAGGGAAAAGGTTTTTTTGTGGGTTCTGTAAAAATCAAAAGACAATAATCTTTATAATCCGAATCTCTGAATCTTACCCTTACAGCAATTTAATTGTTTCAGGTTGTACCAATACATCTACCGCATGTTATGGACCTTCTGGTCTATTATGTACAACACATAGACTATCTTGTATCAGTCCTCTAGTTATACAGATAATAAATACAACATATGGATATAGACCAGGGTGTAATAAATTTATTGGTATGTCTGACTGTAAAAATACAAGATGTTGTAATGAAGAACCTGGTGATTGTTTTATACTATTTTCATCTGATGAACATCAACAAGTATTAAGAAATTGTAGTGAAAAAGAAAGTTGTACTATATCTGGATTTCGTAAGTCTTCTGGTAGAGAATGTGCTGAAACTAACAGTTTTGCTTACAGTAAAATACAATATGATTGTGTTACTAAAGGTAAATATTTTATACCCACTCATGCGAATTTTTTTTTTTCTAACATCTCACATTCTTATGGAAGCCGATAGCGGCCATCCTCTTTTTTCAATGTCTCAAAGTCGACAAGTCGCCGGATTTCAAAGTCACTTGGCGACTTGTCGACTTGGCAACTTGTCGAGTTGGCGACTTGGCGATTTGGATTTCAAAGTCGCCAACTCGACAAGTCGCCGGATTTCAAAGTCGCCAACTCGCCAAGTCGCGGTTAACAAATGGCCGCTATCGTCTTCCATACATTCTGGTGTGTGTTATGGTGCACAGATATTGCTTTTTTTGAAATGATCGGGCAATATTACACTGAATTTAATCCAAGCTTTGTCACGGGAGGTTCCGTAAATAAACAATTAATTGACAGGCATACGAAACTCTGTATAGTGTTTAGATGGAAATGTGTTATTTCACATTTAACCGGAAAACATAAATAGAAATGTTTCGCTTGTGCATCTAAATGTAGGTAGTATAGGCCAACGGAAAAATATTTCAAAAGACAATACAGCTCTCGTTCTAATCAAAGCTGAGTATTCTGAAAAATTTGACTTTATCCTCATAACTGAGACTAGCTTGACAAAAATGCACAATCCGACACCATTTCTATGTCTAATTTCCACCCGACAATACGAAAAGACAAGGGGCGGGGATGGTTTTCTTATTCAATGTAGAGGGTATATATGGATAGAAACAGTAATAAACAATTCAAAATTTCTTTTTGGCACCTTTTAATGACCCCCACACCAAACGCGGAATCAAATAAATATATCTTCGACTCTATTTCTTTTGCAGCGACTTCAAATATTCAAAACAATATTTTTGGGGGTAATTTTAATATCGACTTTTTAACTAAACACAAATTTTACTTACATGATGCTATACAATTATCCAATACGAATCAATTCTAATGGAACAAAAACTCGAATTGATTTTATTTTAACAAACTGCTCATTTCTAATTGATATCATTTTAACAAACTGCTCATTTCTAATTGATATCATTTTAACAAACTGCTCATTTCTATTTGATTTTATTTTAACAAACTGCTCATTTCTAATTGATATTATTTTAACAAACTGCTCATTTCTAATTGATATTATTTAAACAAACTGCTCATTTCTAATTGATATTATTTTAACAAACTGCTCATTTCTAATTGATATTATTTTAACAAACTGCTCATTTCTAATTGATATAATTTTAAAAAAATGTTTATTTCTTTGTCGGTATGTTTAAATGATCTTTGCAGTGATCGTAACCCTATATATTGCCAGTTGACTTTCAAATCTCCCAAACTATCCTCTTTCAAACGTACTATCTGGAAGTACAGGGACGCTAATTATGACCAACGTCAACATGACGTAATGATTACAGACTGGAATGCACTTGTTGATGATAATACATCTACATCCTTCACATCCGAGTTAATAAGAATAGCTAAATGAAACATTGAACACAACTATAATTATCAGACAACGTAACCAGCCATGGAATAACCAAATAAGAAAAATAGGCAGGCGAAAAACTAAGAAGCAATTAGATCGAATTCTGAAAGTGTTTGGCAAAACTTTGGGAAAATCCGTAACGAATATATAGCATTGATTCGAAAATGAAAAAAGGAGAATACTTTAGTATCATTGATATGAAAACTAATGAAAATAAAAATTTTGGCCAGATTGTTAACTCGTATGTTAAAAGACATGATAACCCTATAAATAATCTACCCACCACTCATCAACGATGGTATTCGATTCGGTATTTCATTAACCAATCACAACTGGACTCCATCAATGCACCACTTCCAAAACTTAAGCAATACGAAAACTCACTTACGCACATCCTACTAACACCCGAAAAAATTGAAGATCTCATCTCTGAATTGACACAAAAAACGCAAGTGGCCCAGCGGAAATCTTTGGAAAAATATTAAATCTGAAATTTGTTCAAATCTCTGTACTTAGTTCAATTTATCTCTATCAACACATCGTGTTCCTTTTATTTGGAAAATAAATTGTAGACAAAGACCCGTATCACTTCTAAGTATTGTGGTAAAGGTATTCGAAAAATGTATTTATAAACATGTCTTCAACTTCTTAAGGTCCAAAACAATTATAACTCACTTGAAAAGCGGTTTCTTACAAGGCGCATCAACTGTCTATCAACTAATTGACCTTGCGCACTTTATTGTCAAGCCATCGATCAAGGAAAATACACAAGGGCAGTGTTCTGTGACATAAGCAAAGCTTTTGACAGAATCTGTCATTTTGGGCTCGGTCATACGCTTGGGGCTGTTGGGATCAGAGGAGACCTCCTCCTCTGGTCTGCTGGCGTCCCACGTGGCTCTTTGCCGATGATACTAGCCTATATATGAAAATTGGTGACTCAAACACATGCACGGAGGTTTCGAATCACGACCTCGAAACAATTAACAACTGGTCAAAAACGTGGCTGGTTTCCTTTAACCTACAGAAAACTGAAACACTAGCACTTACTACTAAAAGGAACTTATAAACAAGTCTTTATCCAATAAAGTTTTTTATTACATACATATTGTGTAATCCTACTATACCGATACAAGGGAAATCGGGCCCATGTAATAATTGAATCCATATTACACATGCGTTAAATACGGTCTCGAATGATTGAGTCGCCATTTTTGTTTTCAAAAGCCACGTCGCTTAGCGATTTCCCAGCTGCAGTGTCAACTTAAAATAACTCAAATGACAACAAATTACCATTAAACCATATTTTGAAGCCGGTCCAACCACCCATGGGCTATAATTTCCACTGACAATGTCTTTAATCCCTTTTTTGACAAAAATGCAACCAAATCAAGTCACATGTACAAGGTTAGAGGGAACTCCCTATGATGTCATCTTATGTTTTTAATATAACATTCCAGGGGGAATCCAACAGCGAAGTAGGCCGTACACATAGGAGTTATAAATAGAATACGTCAAATAAGGTCAAATTTGGAAATACATTTTCACAAACACAATGAATTATTTGTTTTGTTTGAATAATAGGCTATTTGTGTCAAAATAACAAAAATGGTAGACTATTTTAATGCAGTCTTATTGCTGTAATTTGTAGTTACTCCAATTAAAACAGTAACCGCAATAGTATGTACTAAAAGTAGAACTGCACACGTGTCAATAGCTTCTAAATATTGCACTCGGGGCTTGCCGTAGTGATACCAAGAGTGTGCGTAGCGCACTCTTGGTATCACTACGCCAAGCCCCGAGTGCAATATTGCAAACCTAAAGACACTTAAGTTCGGTTCTACCAGTATATTCAACTGCCTCCTTATACATAGATACAATGTTACACACACAGAGATTAAACAATGTTCACCCAAACTCAGGTCACACAGTTGACTGATTACTATTTTAGGTATATCGTGTACCCCCCGGAGTTTGTATGATTTTCAACATATAAAAATCATATTTAAAAAACACAAAGTATTGTTCACTTCACAACATGTCCTTATTTTTTTTCATTTTCGAATATAAGTCCCCCATTTGTATATGTCACTAAATTATCCATATTAAATGCCATATGTAATCTGTTGAATGTGATTATTTCGCCAATATCTGGATTATCTCTGCATTCTCTTGATTCTTTTGTTAAAATATCAGCCACCATATCTTTATCACCATCTAACGAACTAAATGATTCAACAGAACCATCAATGAGCTTCTCTTTCAAACCTCTAATACTGTTTCTCAATAACTTCCTATTTGTCTGCTACTAGCTATCGACTCCAGTGTCGGCTTGGAATCGGTATACATTTTAACAGGAATATCACAATTGGCATGATCAAACAACAGCTGTTCAAATTGCTCTGCTAAATATTTGGAATCATCAACCAATTTTACCATACTTCTTGTCTCTAGTTTCAGCATCTTTAGCAGAATGACACACCTGTGGAATGGTTTTACTCTTCCAATATAATGGTATTACAGCATGGTTCTTCTAATTGCCTAATAGGATAATACTGCCACTGATTGACTTATCATCATTTTTATACGCCCACATGAAAATGTAGACGTATATTGCCATCACCCCTGTCCGTCCGTCGGTCCGTCCGTCGGTCCGTCAACAATTACTTGTGTATGCGATACAGGCCAGAGTTTTTATCCGATTTGAATGAAACTTGGTATGTGTATTCATCTTGATAATATCTCGGAAAAGTTCGAAAATGGCACGATTCCAGATGTCGGTTTATGAGTTATGGCCCTGGATTAAATGAAAAAACGTTAAAATTTACTTGTGTATGCAATAGAAGCTGTAGTTTTCATCCGATTTGAATGAAACTTGGTATGTGTATTCATCTTGATAATATCTCGGACAAGTTCGAAAATGGCACGATTCCAGATGTTGGTTTATGAGTTATGGCCCTTGATTAAATGAAAAAACGTTAAAATGTACTTGTGTATGCAATAGAAGCTATAGAAGATATAGTTTTCATCCGATATGAATGAAACTTGGTATGTGTATTCATCTTGATAATGTCTCGCCAGATGCCTGTTTATGAGTTATTGCCCTTGATTAAATGAGAAAATGTTAAAATTTACTTGTGTACGCAATAGAAGCTGTAGTTTTTATCCGATTTGAATGAAACTTGGTATGTGTATTCATCTTAATAACATCTCGGACAAGTTCAAAAATGGTGCGATTCCAGATGTCGGTTTATGAGTTATTGCCCTGGATTAAATGAAAAAACATGGAATATTCTGTTTGCTGAAGTGGACGTATGTTACCTTGCCTGGCAAGCTATCTTTATAAGACGCATCACCAATACCAAATACTTTCAAATCTTCGTTTCTACCAATTCTTGTAAATTTTAGTTTCTGTCTTTGTTAATGGTTCATCTTTCTTTGCTTTCCTCACTTCAGTAATTTCTTCGAGACTATCAGCATAAGCTTGCATAGATAAAGTTGTTCCACACCGATCTTTCTTTACATCAATTCCGGTAAATCTAAATACATTATCTTCAATTTTTGATATCGTTAAATTTTGCTTTATCTTCTCGGTAGTTTCAGTTATAAAATCTGTCGTTCCAGCAATTGAAAAATCATCTACGTGTGTTAAGATCATTCCAATCAGATTCCCATCATTATGCTTGTAATAAAATGCTTCATCTCCACTGACTGTTTTCATTCAACTTTCCTCTAAAATTTGCTTAACTCTCAACCAAAATTTTCTACTCGCATCATCTAACCCATATAAAGGCTCCTTTAACTTCCACAAGAATCCATGTTTTGCAATATCTTTTGGTGGATCTAGAAATACATCTCTGTTGAGTACTTTAGACTGTAGAAATGCTGCTCTGATATCTATCGATCTTAAAGAAAATTCTTCGTTAGCTGCCAACGCTATGTTTTAAAGCTTTCTCTGAGAGCTGTGGGTGAATCACTTTGAGGTTTGTCTTCTTCCTAAAATCTTCTAGCTACCAATCTTGCTTTATAATTACATTTCTGGCCATCGTGTTTTTCCTTCTTTTTAATTATCCATCGACTAGTTATTCTCGGCTGTCCAATATCTTCTACTTCTTTAAATGTCTCATAATCTGCCAGGTTCTTGACCTCTTTCACTTCAGCTTCTATAACTTCTGGGCTCTTATGAAATTTAACTGGTACTTCTACTACATAATTTCTTCACTGAAACATTCTGTCTTTTCAGCTGTCATCAAATAAATACCATTACTATCTGTTTCTAATTCTCTTTTTCGTTCCAGGAATTGTTACTGATTTTCCCTTTACCAATCTTAAAGGGTCATATCCTAGGACATTGACATTAGTGTTATGTGTCCATGCTGCCATATTCACAGGTTGGGTTAAAGTTATGGTCTTATCACTTTCCATCATCTTCTTCACCACTACATCAGCACTATAATGGTTTCTCTCATTAATTCCATTACTCCAAGGTGAACAGGTTGGTCCAAAATTAATGGTAAATCCACACTTTCTTGACAGCTCCAAAAACAAACTACTCTGGAATTCTGTTTCATTATCAGCCCAGAAACCTTTACTAGGAAAACCGAACCGCCAATTCCAGGTATTATTCACTGCTTCTATTACAGATTGTGCACTTTTATTCTTTATTACCATGCCTTGTAAAAGATCAAACAGCCCATAAAACGAACTTATCTCCAAATTGTTTCAGATCTAGTGTTACAATTTGAATCAGTCACTTTAGGGATAGTTACTTTTGGTTTACCCAGCGACTTCTTATACTTTTGACATATTCCACAGTTTTCAATTACTCTCTTTATAAGTCTTCACATCTATGCTACCATTGATGAAGTATACAGTGTCTTCTGTTGTCCAATCATTACATGATTCTAATGGTATTACCAAATGACCTCCTTTCGTTTCTTCGAGTTGAATGGCATAATATACCTCTCCCAAATCGATTGTCAGAATATTTGACGTGAAATCTTGTGTAGCTTTCCATTCTTTCAGTGTTTTCTTTCCAGAAAGTATAGGCACATTAGCATTTACAACATAAATTGACAAATATTTGTGAATATTCTGTTCTGATAACTTTTTCTGCTTTATCTTCAATGGTCTGACATATACTTCAGTACTGGTATACTTTTCACTTGGACCAAATCTAAAGTTTTGGTCTTCTTACATTTAATTTTTCTTTACCAATATTATTCTTCTTTAAATAATTGTTAAACCCTCTTTCACCTGCAAGACTCTCTGGTGCTCCACTTTCTACGATCATAACATCAACATCATCATCAGCTTCAGTAAAATGAATTTTCACACTTTCATCTAACATGATATCCTCACTATCAATAAAGTCACAAATTTTCAAACTGGTTGTTTTCAAACTGTTCACTTCTTCTAATTTCTTTATTCTTTCTTCTAGATTCATTCTCTCTTTACTCTGATATCTGTCTCTACTCATTGATCGATCATTTCTTTCCGTTGAAAATCGTCTATTTGCTCCAAATCTTCTTCCTCTTCTCTCTTCTTCGATATGTTCCTCCAGAATTTGAAGCTGACCGCTCAAATCTGAAAACTGGCGTTCTCTTCCACTGTTCATATCTACTTCTATCTGAATTATTACTATTCCAATAAGTATTTTTCTCAGATATATCTTCTCGCTGTCCTTCTATCTTCATCTCTCTGTATTTCACTTTTAACTTCGAAAACATTTCACTTTCTTCTAAAAGTTCAATCTCACGCTCTATATTTCGTGTTTCACTTTCATTTAAATGACCAGCCTGGAAACATCTTTCAATAAACAAATGTCCCATGCAATAATTAAATTTATCTCTGAATTTAAATTTCTCCATTTCCGAAATCATACTTTCAAATTTCATCCAACTTCTTTCACCACTTTCATCTTTATCAATCTTCAACTTACTTAATCTTACCAATCAAATATTTGCCTTTTCTTTTCTCGTGTTTGTGCAAACTTTACCTCTAATGCTTTCAGAATATTGGTAACTGTTCTTCCGCTACTAATTTGTAGCTTCTCTATAACTGTTGTAGATACATATTCTCTAATTATTATTCTCACATTATCTCCAAATTGTTTCAGATCTAGTGTTACAATTTGATTAAAATCAGTCACTTTAGGGATAGTTACTTTTGGTTTACCCAGCGACTTCTTATACTTTTGACATATTCCACAGTTTTCAATTACTCTCTTTATTGATTTATTTTATTTAATTTAATAACGAAAATATTATTACTCTCTTTATTGTTGATCGAAGTTCTTTATCTAATAAATTAGCATTTCTATATGCAAATAACATAAATTCTCTTCTCCCTTTTGATTTGTTCGTGTATCCGTTTAACACTTTTATAAGTCTTCACATCTATGCTACCATTGATGAAGTATACAGTGTCTTCTGTTGTCCAATCATTACATGATTCTAATGGTATTACCAAATGACCTCCTTTCGTTTCTTCGAGTTGAATGGCATAATATACCTCTCCCAAATCGATTGTCAGAATATTTGACGTGAAATCTTGTGTAGCTTTCCATTCTTTCAGTGTTTTCTTTCCAGAAAGTATAGGCACATTAGCATTTACAACATAAATTGACAAATATTTGTGAATATTCTGTTCTGATAACTTTTTCTGCTTTATCTTCAATGGTCTGGCATATACTTCAGTACTGGTATACTTTTCACTTGGACCAAATCTAAAGTTTTGGTAACGTCTTCTAACATTTAATTTTTCTTTACCAATATTATTCTTCTTGAAATAATTGTTAAACCATCTTTCACCTACAAGACTCTCTGGTGCTCCACTATCTACGATCATAACATCAACATCATCAGTAAAATTATTTTTCACACTTTCATCTAACATGATATCCTCACTATCCATAAAGTCACAAATTTGAAAACTGGTTGTTTTCAAACTCTTCACTTCTTCTTCTCATTACTTTATTCTTTCTTCTAGATTCATTCTCTCTTTACTCTGATATCTGTCTCTACTCATTGATCGATCATTTCTTTCCGTTGAAAATCGTCTATTTGCTCCAAATCTTCTTCCTCTTCTCTCTTCTTCGATATGTTCCTCCAGAATTTGAAGCTGATCGCTCAAATCTAAAATCTGGCGTTCTCTTCCACTGTTCATATCTACTTCTATCTGAATTATTACTATTCTAATAAGTATTTTTCTCAGATATATCTTCTCGCTGCCCTTCTATCTTCATCTCTCTGTATTTCACTTTCAAATTCGAAAACATTTCACTTTCTTCTTAAAGTTCAATCTCGCGCCCTATTTCATTTTCATTTAATTGACCAGCCTGGAAACATCTTTCAATAAACAAATGTTCCATGCAATAATTAAGTTTCTCTCTGAAATCATCATTTCCGAAATCATACTTTTAAATTTCATCCAACTTCTTTCACCACTTTCATCTTTATCAATCTATAACTGTTTCTATAACATTAATCTTACCAATCAAATATTTTGCCTTTTCTTTTCTCGTCTTTGCAAACTTTTCTTCTAATGCTTTCAGAATATTGGTAACTGTTCTTCCGCCACTAATATGTAGCTTTTCTATAACTGTTGTAGATACATATTCAACCAGTCCTTCTCTTTCTTTGTTCTTCTTTAAACTTTCTATCAGATCTAAATATTTGTTCATTTCTCTATCTCTGTTATTCTGTTCCCATTCTTTCACTTGCTCTTTGTATTTTTCAAAAGTTTCCTTGGTCCACGTGGGAGGGGGTCTGGTTTTGATAATCTGAGTGGTGCTTGGTGAAATATTCTGTTGATTATTTTCAACTAGTAATTCAACTATCTTCTGGTGACTAGTTATAAAACTTTACATTATTTTACTAAAATTTGTACTAGAATCTCCATATTTCTCATCATTAACTTTACTTTCTTGGCCTGCTTTGAGTTATTGTAATGTCAATTCAGCCCTTGCAGCTCTAAACGCCACCTATTGTTCATACATTTCTATAATCTTCTCTTTCTCAGCTTTCTTTTGTTTAGGTTTAATACGGCATGTGTTATCATCATCTCAAATATGACCTAATATCGGTCTACCATAAGTTTCATATACAAAATGCTCAAATTTTCCACTGTAGTCAATACTACCAAATTGGTGTAAAGTTTGGAGTTCATAAACCATATTTTCCACAGATTTGTAATATTCAAAAATATCTCTAGTACTGGACATTATTAATTTTCAGTGAAGGCATTCAAAGGGGTAGGGGTGGATTGTGAATATATGTAAACACTTGTACTTCAGTCCAACTGGCTCCATTTTGTTTTATTACACAATTTCTTCAGACTTGTTACAACCATTGTGACTGTCAGAAAATACCATTTCCATATCAAAACTTCTGGCACTATGAATATTTCTGTTCCACTAATAAGATTGAATTTTATAGTCTCTATTTCTGTATAACAATTGCTGAACCTTTAAACTTCGTATTATCATTTCACACTAAGATTAAACAATGTTCATCCAAACTCAGGTCACACAGTTCAGTAGACTGATTACTATTTTAGGTATATCAGAACTCTATTTTACCAACTTAAAAACGGGATGATACACCTATTCAGGAAGTTAATTCACACGAACACATAGAGTTAAACTTTCAAACAAACTGTCAGTGGAACGACCATTTTGGGTCAATATTATCAAAAACTGGTAAACTTGTAAATTGCTGAAGATCTATGAAATACCGTCTTAGTAGAAAAATCTCTCCATACGATCATTCTTCCACACTTTGATTATTGAGATATTATATGGGACGGGTGCACAGCAGCACTAACAACTATTCAACTTGATACACTCCGGACTATATGCGGTGCTGTGAGGGGAACCAGTTAACACTTGCATTATGAAGAAAAAGGATTTACGACCTTTCAGGAAAGGCGTAGACGGCACAAACTTATAATGATGTACACAAGTTTGAATGATCGTACTCCAAACTATTTATCTGACCTTGTTGAAACAAAATTTACAATTCTTTTATTTCATCATCCATCCATGACAATATGATATAATCATACTTTTATTCAGGAACTCCCAAAAACTAAATACTACATTGCCGTTTGCGTCTTACCTGTGGTTATCTGAATTGCCATAAAGTTCTACGACGCGTTTTGGAACACCCAGCATGTGTTCGTGGTCACTATTTTGAAGACTCCGAAAATTACCTCATTCACTGCTCCTTACATTGCCCGAACCAGTCTATAAATAAGCTACCAATAAAACTTAGAACTTTAGATAACGCTTGCTTAATGGAACAGACTCTCAGTTTGAGTCAATTAATATTTTTAAACATGTCCATACTTTCATTACTTTGTCAAAACTATTCTAAATTTCTATCATAATTATTCTATTATTATTTATCCATTATTAACATTTGCAAACTTAGACAAATATTTCCAAAAATGTCTTTAAAACTGTGTATACGGTTTTTTAGTAAACATAAAACGTCTTATATATTTTTCAATTTACAGGTATTTTATATTTTAGATCGAAATTTATTATGTAGAGGGGTCATATTGGCGTAAGCCTGTTCCCTTATCCAATTAATGTATCAATAAAATATTGTTTATATAAAAAAAAATGAATAGATTAGTCTTTGTGTTAGCTATTAATCAAATGGTTTATTCTATTTTGTAGATTCTTCTACATCATCTTCTAATAGCAATTTTACACAAGATGGTAAATAGAATTTCATGGTCATGATGACAAATATTTATTATTGCAAATTTCATCGATCTCCTTTTGTCAATAAATCATCACATACAGTATATCTGACGACAAAAAGTTGATTTTTCATAACTGTTTATCATTTTATGAATTTAGTGACTGCATATTGATTTGCATGATGTATGCTTCTTAGGCGATACAGTTGGAGATTTTATACTGGAAAGAAAAGCTCTTCGTTTTATTTAGAGTTACAAATGTATTTATGTGGAAAACTCCTAATTAGTTGATTCTATCTATTTTTCTTATTTTAGGTGATGTAGATGAAGATGTAAATACTGGTAAGTAAAAAAGCTTCCCATTGTAATGAATTATTTTTTTTAGAGAATTCTAATAATGTTTTCTTTCTCTTATTTTAACTCATACTGTTTCCTTTGCCCATTAGGGGCAGAGCAGTATGATGTATAACTCCATTCGTTTCATTTAATTTTCTTTAATTCATCGACAATTATGATAATTGGAACCATTATGATGAAATCAAAATGAAAATGATGCTTCACTTCCTATATTCCTGCCCCAGTCCCAGGATGAAGATAGGAATATATGATATTTCAATTAAAAAAAAAAAAAAAAAGTATGATTTTGTTATTTCAGGTGCTATAGTCGGAGGAATATTAGGTCCTATAATTATCT
>JAUJPP010003198.1:0-14443 GCA_030562195.1 Nipponacmea schrenckii
TGTAAATTGTGTTGTATTTTGTAAATCGTGCGCATGTTGCATTAGTTTAGGTATGGACAATTTTGCATTTTTTGATGCTCCCTTTAATCCTTGTCACATCAAGGAGAGGGGTGTGTTTAAAAGTGAATTATAGTCCATGGGAGGTAACCCCAATTAGCGATCGTTACATAATAGTTTCGTTTTGTGTTGTTTTCGAAAAGTTGTAATTTGCGTTTATCTGTATTGTTTCGTCACTCGGTTCGTACCATCCCATAGTGTAACATCGTATATTTTTATATCCAAATAAATCGCATCGAATTTTTAACCATCGTTATCTATAGTTCATGTTTTCTAATGGTCGGGAAAACAATTCCCCATGTTATAACCAAATAAAGTACTAACAATGTTTATAATCAGACATTGCATACACCATGTTAATAACCAACTATGTACTCTCTTACCTTATAATCAAAAATATGTACTCTTATTCTCTATAATCAGACTTACCATGTTTATGTATTGCAGACACTACAATGTCCAGAATAAATCTGGATGCACCAAAATAAATGGAAAAATATATACATACGGCGGCTCAGATTCAGTCCCAAGAGAATAAAAGGCAACTTTGAATTAATAAAAGCGAAAGGTCAGATTATCCTCAGCTGTTTTTTGTTTTCTGTAATTTCAGTTCTCTTCAATCCTCTTTCAACCAATATTCGATGCATGTTTCTATTTGTGACACACATGAAAATTGTGATCAAACTTTAATGGGGGCTCAGATAGATTCGTTATTCTCGGTTTCTCATCTCTATTGTATCCATAAGACCAATCTGGGTGCGTTTTAAAGGCATAAATTACCAATCTGTCTTTACAAGTGTAAGCATACTCATAAGAGCAACAATCAACATAATTCAGCATATTATCAAATATCATCAAAATTTATCAACTTTGAATGAGTATTGCAGACACTACAATGTCCAGAATAAATCTGGATGCACCAAAATAAATGGAAAAAGAAATAATTTTATTTTACAAGCATAACAACAAATGCACTTATTGATTCTTCCTACCAGCGAGTTTAATTTTGACAATTAATAAATGTTGCTCGATTATATAATGAGAAAATGGGTAAAGATAATAGAACAATTACAAAAAAGAATACCCACCGGGTGAACTGCAAAAAAGTATGCTAGTTATCATACAAATAGTCAAAACATATCGCAGAAAATCCATTTTGAAGTTCCTTGACAAATCCAAAAGAGATTTTCATTTGGAAATAAAATCGCACATCTTCTCACTGTGATCTCTTTACTACATACTGCAGACTGAATAACAACCTAATTATACATTAAAGGGATAAAAGGCGTTAGAACGAACATAAAAATTTAAGTTCACTCAAATTTGGACAATAACAGTATATATCCATCAGTGGGCTTACCTGGTGTCATACCTATACATCAAAATCCCTCTAAAGTCCGATAAATCCAAAAAATTAAGTAGTTAATCATAAAACGCTTGAGCCATTCATCAAGCGATTTTCAAATCATGTAAATATAAAGGGAAGTAACTTTAACGTGTGGGTTTTCACACGTCCTTGATCCCTACTGTTGAATTGCACGATGATGTTTTAGCATTGATTTACCAGACGCTTTTGTTCTCAAACTGAATGGAATCGTCGATGGCTCACTATTTTTTTAAAATTCCGAATATATTTTTATTGTGGCTTTTTAAAATTTGATAAAGTGTGGGATGCATACTTATTTAACTAATAGTCAATATTAAACACAAATATAAGCCGCAGGACGAGTGTATTCTAACGCCTATTATCCCTTTAACATAAATATCTAACGTTCCGGTTGCTTAAATGCTTTAAAACAAAATCCGATTAAAGAAGGGTTCTCTTATTTTCAGATAGGGCCTATATATAAATGAAAAGAAAAAAATTTCTCGGTACAGAAGAATATATTAGAAATTATATAACGAAATAACAATTAAAGAGTAACATTCATGTAAATCGGAAAACCTTATTTATTGTGCCAGATGAAGCTGTTGCCAGGAATTCTAAATTGGACAAACAGGAGACCACCTCTTTGACAGTTAGGGTTCATATAAACAGCAAATAAGAGACCCGTCCGTCCGCAATACTCCTTGCAGTGCACACTTTGATCAATGTGGAAAAGGTAGTTTCCGAATTTTCCCTTTTTTCAAGATATTCCAGGACAGCAAAGCACCGCGTCTAGCAAAAGAAGCACATTTTATTGCTAAATATAAACCTTCTCTAAATCGTAAGTGAAAATGTAGCTGCCGTACATTTATGACGTCGCGTCACCATAGTCGCAACGACACTAACAACGTTCAAATACTGTGTGAAGAGCCAGGAGGCCGAAAGCGCTTACAGTGAATTATGTTACTCTTTAGTTGTGGTTTTTCGTTATATAATTTATAATATATATAATATTTAAATATATGAACATTAATAAATTGAACAACAGTTATCTGAAGCCAAACTACAACAAGCTCAGATTTTATTAAAACAAGAACAAGAACGTGGTACACAAGAAAAAGAACTTTTATTACAGAAGACAGAAAATCTGTAAAGAAATCAGGAATTATAGAAATTATATATATATATATAATATATGACGGGATTTCCCTCGGCAGGATACTGCCATAGGTATGTACGTCAAGTCTCAAATGTCGTCCTTTTTTTTATCACCCAGTCTGTTAACTCGGTACATAACCAGACGCTATGGTTGTTAAGTATGCACGCATGCGTACTTGCCCACATTCCTTAATATTTTCCACAACAACAATGGCAGCAAAAGGCAATAATACATTTAAATGTCATTTTGTAATAACATTATGAATTTATTTAAATTTAAATTTTAAATTTATTTTAACTCACCATATCTCTTTTCGAATAAGTTTAGGTAATGACTATAAAATATAAATCAATTCTTATACACCATCATTCATATGACGTCATTTGGTCATGTGATCAAACATGGAGTCTAAATTTAGCGTTTCAAAGCAGATTAGAGTCAAATGGATTTCCCAAGTATTTCTAAGTCCACATAGGTCTTTTGAACTTGAGAATACATGGATTATTCATCAGAAACTCCAATTAATCAATTAGTAAGCATTTTTTGGATTTAATTAATGAGGGAGCCCATCTTTAATGTATTAAAGCTTCGACAGGTTTCTTTACCATTGTCTAACTATTTGTATAAATTATAAACTAGTGTCCAAAAGAAACGATACCAATGTTTTTTCAATTCTTTTTTTCACAAAGTGAATTTTTTAATATGAAAATCTGCTAATATGTATTGCACATCCCAAACACCTCATATTCGATCAAAAATACTGGGAAGAATCAATCACTTCTGGGAAAAACACAAATTTCGTGAAGTGACATTTCCCTCTCTTGTGCATATAAACTGTACAAAACAGTTGACAGACCCCACCCATCTTTAAAGGCTTGTCATATTGATTGTACACATTTTATTATGGATTTCTGCACAGATGTTGATAAAAGATTTTTCAAAAGTATTACACCAATCCTTAAGTTCTGCATTTTTTAGTTTCTCTTTATTGTATATGCAAACAAGTGGTATCGTTTCTTTTGGACATTAGTTTATTTAAATGTTCAATAACTTGATTATAAAATAGCAGTTCGTGTCGTTTATAGAAATGAGAAAACCAGATATATAAAAAGATAAAATCCGTATTATTTTTTCCAGATAAATGTTCACTTGACTTTATAAGTATTAGTCCATTTACCATGACAACGGAGAAGTTTGTTCATTTGAATTGCGCGTCTGTAAAATAACAACTAAGGGAAATTAAATATTAATCGTAACATGAAATTCGAGGTAAAAATCATTTAGAAATATCTCGAGTAAAGAGTTGTCTCAACCGTAAACAATATCATTATATATTTAGATTAGCTATTGTTTTTCTCCATTGGACTAATGTAAATACGTGTGGCGTTTATGACACAATAACTGCCATTGCCTCATCACAAAAACATTAAGCGTAGTTATACACGGTCACCAATATAAACAATCATGGCCGTCGCGCTATTAACGTCGATCATCTTATTGCTTGAACGTGAAATTCCAATTTTAATGTTGAATTCTAATATGTAGTAAAGTTTCCATTGGCCTAATCCGAAGCCAATCTAATACCCCTAGCCCTGTTTCATACAAAAATGATTGGCAAAATGCGATAGAACCCAATCCAATTAGGCCTGAGAGTACTGGCCATTGTCGTAGACCCATTTGACCTAGTTACTCGTTTCTTTAGGAGCTTAAAATTGCAGGTTTAAGGATTATATTCTGACGAAAAGAAAATGGCTATTCCATCAAAAACTCAACTCCAGCGATAAAGGCGGGTAATATGAAATTTTCACGTAGAATTTGTCGTGGCGCTAACGCGCATTCATTCAATTTTTCATCCAACCTTTGTCCTGATATACGACTATAACCGCCATAGGGTGACCGTTTATTGCTTACATAACAAGGAACACAAGGAAATTATAATTATATAGGCCCTATCCTATATTATATATTATTTTATTATCATTATATGATGATATTTTTTTGTAGAAACATTTTTTATTAAGATAATAGGATAAGGGAACAAACTTTCGCCTATAGTACCCTCTCCTACGATAATGACAATGACAATTGTTGAAACGTTGAGTAAAGAGTTAAAGTGAAGCTGACACGCCACAGGGTAATTTCGTACAATGAATAGTAAATATAACACTAAACAAAAAATGTGTAAATTATGATAAATAAATAACTTATAACGAAGTTATTCGTGTTTTAAATATTCGCGCGAGAATTTCCCCGATCAATAGTTGAGTGGAAGTGGAGAAGGCGCATATGACGTCATCGCGGTAATGAGTTGTAAACAAGCGCCATTGATCACGGTGTTAAAGGAATAAATATTTATGCAAAATGCCTCGAAGATTTGTTGTAGGTGGTTGTTGGAACGAAAAAAATGACAACATGAATGTCGGTATTCACCTGTTCCCCAATAACCAGAAATTACGACGAATTTGAGAGGAAAGAGTGCAAAATACCCGTACGGATTAGACATCTACAAATTAAATGGAGCAGTGTCAATTTCAACGAGGACTGTAGACTGGACCAGTCTCTTCTATTTATGATTTAAAAAAAAAAAAAAAAAAAAAAAATTGAGTAAACTTGTATCCTACGAGAGAGACTGGACAAATTGCGAAGTTAACAATAAAATGGGCGTGTTTGCCATGTTTTTCGTCCTACCTTATTTGGAAT
This sequence comes from Nipponacmea schrenckii, assembly GCA_030562195.1. Taxonomy (NCBI): domain Eukaryota; kingdom Metazoa; phylum Mollusca; class Gastropoda; family Lottiidae; genus Nipponacmea; species Nipponacmea schrenckii. The sequence goes on from JAUJPP010003198.1 coordinate 5,283, forward strand.
GATTGACAGTTGTCGATCACGCTTTGGGGTCATGTGACATGAATTTTGTAAATAAAGTCTCGATTATCGCGGATTCAATTCCACACACACGCCGTTGGAATCATGTCCGAATTAGCGGATATTGACGAGGCGATTGGACATGTTTTACCGGCTTTTGGTTATAAAGATCCAAAGGAATATCAGAGGTCAATAATCACCGCTTATCTACAGAAGAAAGATGTTTTTTTGTGCGCGCCGTGTGGTTCGGGAAAGTCGCTGACGTTTGAGGCTGCCCCATTTTTATTCCAATACATGAAAAATCAAACGATCATACCTACCGATAATATAATTATTGTTGTACAACCCTTGATTGGACTAATGAAAGAACAGGTAAGTCATGTAAAAAAAGTAAAATTTCTGTTGCGGTGTAATGTTTTTTTTGTTTTTTGTTTTTTTTTTTGTCCTTTTTAAAACCTAGATCTAATCGAATTTTAGTCGTAAGTTTTTATAATGATAATGATTTTATTTATGTTCATCCTATACGTTTTATCCGTTCATTAAACTGATGCTGTGCGTCAACAAAATTCTTAGATCGTAAAAATATCACTAAATGACAAGAACTTTAGGTATGTCACCAGCTTGCCATTTTAGACAACCATTTTGTTTATATCACGTGATGTTAGATGTCTGAAATGGGGACACAGTTGTCAAGAAGACAGCTTTTGAAGTAAGATGCTGTTGCGGCACAACATCGTTTAACTAACGTTTGTTCCTTATTTGGCATAATAATTTTACGCGCGAAAATCACGTCATTGCATACCCTTATTTGGAGGTGCGGTATACCAGAATTCTTTTGTTGATACCGGAAGTCGCCATTTTTATGTTAGAAAGTTAGAAAGATCGAAGAACTGAATTATTTATTTATTATGTTTGAATATAGTAATTGTATTTCAACCCGCCTATGAGCACCATTAATTGTAAGTAGAATCGTAGTTTCATATGGACATAGCTAGAATTATTGTCATTGCCTTTTGAGTTCGAAAATGTATTTTTTCTGTAATGTTAAATGTTTTAAGTAATTTCTCAGTGTATGTGTATGGAGTATTGCAGAACCTTATTAAAGGGAGATAACACTGTTTTACAAGAGTGGTTTCTCGTTAGAATTGCCTGTCAGACCACAATTAATTACTGATTATATGTAACTTTTGTGTAAAACATTTGTTATTTTTCTCTTTATAGTGAATCGTTATCTTCGTCATCTTCATCATCTTTACTAATGTCATTTCTATGACTATGTTTGAAAGATTGAAATATTGTTTGAAACTGAAATAAAACTCTTATTTGAAGACTTTGAAGTGATGATATCTGTTTTTTGGTAAATTATGCGGGTGAACTCAAAATGTGCTGCGTGGCTTCACATTTAATATTCAAATTAATGCTCGAATAGAGAAATGGATAGACAATCAGAGAAAACTGAGATTTATTTCAATGAGGAGAAAGTTACTCCTAAGACTTCAGATGTACATGTAGTAAAGTCTAGTAATATGTCAGAGAAAGATACAGACAATGAACATTTAGCGAAGAAATCGGTATCATCAAGGAAACGTAAAGAAGCCTTGCGAGATGCTGAAAGAAAGCGGTTAGAAGCTCTGCATGAACAGGAAATGGCTGAACTTGAGGCTGATTTTGACAGAAAGGCGTTTGAAATGGAGCGTCGTTCTAAAAGTAGACTTTTAGAGTTGAAATTCAAAACTGATAAAGCTGAGATGGATCTGGAATCTCTTAAAGACAATTCATCTTGTGAATCACGATCTCAGTGTGGAGGATCTCTTAACTCATTGGAAAAGAGAGAACGAACTTTAGATTGGACAAAAAATCAGTCTCCGTATGTAGGTTTGAATGCAGAAGCAGATCCATTTCAACCTACTACCCCAACACCGATGAATTTACAGTCTGTCATGCTGAAGTTAAATTTACTACAAGCCATTGAGCCAGCTAAATTCTCAGACGATCCTGCTGAATTTCCAGTATTTAGAGAAAGAGTACGAATACATCTTGAGGATGGATTGTTAAATGACAACCAACGTTTAGAATTTTTACCAAAGTTTCTGTCTGGAGAAGCATTAAACGTACTCTCACGACTGAAAGGTTGTACATATACAGCAGTTATTGACAAATTGGAATCTCGGTATGGACATCCAGCTATTGTCGCCGCTTCAGCCATTAGAAACATTACCTCTGGTTCTAAATTGTCAAATACTGATTATAAAGGGTTGCTTAGATTTTCAGAAGAATTAGTTGCCACCACTAAAATTCTGAAAGGAGATTATGAAGCAGAAGCGAGTACTTTAACTAACATGTCTAGTATTATAGCCAGGTTACCAAATTATTTGGTCAATAAATGGGGTGACAGATGTTACAAAATAAGACAAGACAACAGAAATCCCCGTCTGTCAGACTTATCCCAATTTGTGAGTGAGCAAGCAGCTATCAAGAATGATCCTGCTATGGTATTTTCCTCAACCCAAGCGTCTATTAAACCTGTTAAACATACATATAAAACAGACATTCATAAACCAACAAATAACAATCAAAGGTCAAATGAACAATTGGTTAATCGAAAGTGCATTTTGTGCCATAAGTCACATCAGATTTGGGACTGTGATGAATTCAATAGAATGTCAGTTGATAAACGTTGGGATTTTGTGAAGACAAACAAGCTGTGCCATTGCTGTTTGCAAACAGGACATTTGCGATCTGAATGCCGTTACAAATATCATTGCACATGTAGTACATTAAAGAAACACAATAAATTACTGCACAATGAGTTTGCAGATAGAGACACATATAAACAATCCAAATCAGAAGAAACTGAACCAAAGAATATTGCACAATATGCCACAGGAATCGAAGTGAACGAAAAAACTATTTTGTTGCATGTTGGTGCTGTCAAAATTATCTCCCCTGAAGGGAGGTCTGTGACAACTTATGGTTTACAGGATAATGCATCTAGAGCAACCATGATGTCACCAAAAGTCGAGAAACATTTGAAATTGAAAGGTGAAGTTGAAACTGTTACCGTTAAAACAATGATAGGTAATAAAACAGACAACTTTAAGAAGACTAATGTACACTTGAAGTGTGTTTCAGGGAAGGGTCACCTATTCCCTGTGCAGGCGCTAGTGTGTGATAGTTTCAATATTAGTGAAAAAGTACTCCCTCATAACATTGACATTAAATCACATTTTGATGACTTTCAATTACCTGATGTAGAATTGAAGGAAATTTCCATTTTGATTGGAAAAGATGTAGAAGGTGTATTTGAAGTGTTAGAAGTGAAGAAATCAAAAGTTGATGGTTGTAGTCTTGAAGCCCAACGTGGTCCTCTTGGTTGGATAATCACAGGTACACTAGATGGTGAAACTAATAATTTCTCAAGAAATATTGAGGTGAATTTCTTAACTCCTGAAATAAACACTCAGATAGAAAAGTTTTGGAAAATAGACTCATGTGGAAGTAATACTGAGAATTCACTCTCGATTCAAGATAAAAGAGCGATAGAAATTTTGGAGAATACTACAAAAGTGAAGTCCAATGGCCACTACGAAACTGCACTTTTATGGGCAACAGATAATGTCAACTTACCAGATAACAAGTTTGAAGCAGAAAAACGATATCAAACTTTAATGAAGAAATTTTCATCAGACAAAGAATATGAACAATTATATCGTGAAACAATGACTGATTATATCAATCAAGGTTATGCTAGAAAATTGACACCTGAAGAAGCAGAGACTAAATCCAATAAAACATGGTATCTTCCTCATTTTGGTGTTAAGAATGTTAACAAACCAGGGAAATTAAGAATAGTATTTGACGCAGCATCAGCTCAATCTGGTACATCCCTTAACAAACATCTTCTCTCTGGACCAGATCAGACTAATAACTTACTAGGTGTATTGATGAAATTCCGAAATGACTGTGTTCCATTAACAGCTGACTTATATGGTATGTTCAGTCAAGTGGCCGTTGAAAGTACTGATCAAGATGCTTTACGGTTTTTATGGTCCGATTCTAGTTTAAAACCTCCAGACATTTATGTTACAACAGTGCACATTTTTGGTGCAACTGACTCACCCTGTGCAGCAAACTTTTGTTTACGAAAAACTGCCTTAGACAATCAGCATTCCTTTTCTGAAGAAACTGTTCAAACTGTTCTTAAAAACTTTTATGTTGACGATTTATTAAAATCCTTTCCTACATCTGAAAATGCCATTAAGATTGGAAAAGAACTGATAGAAATTTGTGAAAAGGGAGGCTTCAAGTTAACTAAGTTTTTGAGTAATAATCAGGACGTCCTAAAGTCCATTCCCAGTGAAAGGAAGATTGAAACAGTTGTTAATTTAGATTTTAAAGATGAGCCCAATTCCAGAGCATTAGGTGTAGGTTGGCATGTACAGAATGACACTTTCGGATTTCGAATTGACAGTTTCAAAACCGAATCATCAAACACAATGAGAGGTGCTCTTTCCACATTGTGTCGGATATATGATCCACTTGGTATGGCTGCTCCATTTATATTCCGTGGAAAATTAATATTACAGGAACTGTGGAGACGTAAACTATCATGGGATGAACAATTGCCACCAGATATTTTAAAAGATTGGAAAAAGTGGAAATCTGATATAGACATTCTACGCCAGATAAATCTTCCACGTTGTTATTTCTCTTTGTCAAGAGAAAATTGTGAAGTAGAACTGCACCATTTCTGTGACGCATCGGAACAAGGTTATGCTACTGTGTCATTTTTGAGAATACTGTATCCAAATTCTAAGATCAAAACTGCTTTTGTTCTAGGAAAATCACGAAATGCCCCACTCAAGACTTTATCAATTCCTCGTTTAGAATTGCAGGGTGCTGTTTTGGCTGTAAGAGTGGACAATATTTTGAAACGTGAACTAGACCTTTCAATTTGTAAAACAATTTATTGGACAGATTCTATGATAACTCTCAATTACATCAATAATGAAAGCAGAAGATTTAAGACTTATGTAGCCAATAGAATCAGTGAAATCAGAGAGACATCATTACCAGAACAATGGAATCACATTCCTGGAAAAATTAATCCTGCTGATGAATGTACTCGTGCTAATTCCTCATATAACTTTACAGACAGTCTTTGGCTAAATGGACCTTCCTTTCTTTCCAAACCTGAATGTGAATGGCCAAATTCTGAATTTGAGAATATTCCAAATGAAAATTTGGAAATAAAGAAAGAAGTAACTTTAAATTTTGTAGAAAAAGAATCAGCCATTTTCCAGTTGATTGAAAAACATTCTAAGTACATTTCTCTTCTTAGATCTGTAGCATGGCTTACAAAATTTGTGAAATGGTTGAAGAATCACAAAAACTTGACAGAAAATTCCCTTTCTCTGGAAGATATCAAAACTGCTGAAAAAAGAGTTGTTTCCTTGAACAACATAGACACTATCTTGATGAGATTAGAACATTGGAAAATAACATCATTGTAAAATCCTCAAGTTCAATTTTAAAACTGAATCCTATTTTGTTAAATGGACTGTTATGTGTTGGAGGCAGAATTTCAAAGGCCCCAATAAGTGAAAGTGCTATCCATCCATTCATTTTACCTTATAAATCTCATTTATCACAACTCATAGTTAGAAATGTGCATGAGAACAATGGACATTGTGGACATGAGCAAGTTCTCTCAATTGTGAGAGAAAATTTTTGGATTGTGAAAGCAAGACTTATTATTAGAACAGTGCTAACTTCCTGTTTCAGATGTAAAAAACTTTTAGCACCAAGGTTGAATCAACAAATGTCAGAACTTCCGAAAACTAGACTTATCCCATATGAAACTCCTTTCACATATTCTGGTGTTGACTATTTTGGACCCTTCTTAGTGAAAAGAGGAAGAGGAAGAGTAAATGAAAAGAGATGGGGTGTAATATTTGTCTGCTTCAATTCTAGGGCAGTACATTTGGAATTATCTAAGTCCCTAGATACTGACGATTTTATTCTAGTTCTTATGCGTTTTCTCAACAGGAGAGGTTTTGTTAAAGAAATCCGCTCTGATAATGGAACTAACTTTGTTGGTGCGGAACGGGAAATACGTGAAGCTATAGAAAAACTTAACAAGGACAAAATTGATAAATCCCTTGTGCAATATGGATGTAAATGGATTTTCCAGACTCCTACTGCCTCACATACTTCAGGTGTCTGGGAACGTCTTGTGAAAACGGTGAAGAGAAGTTTAAAGACTATTCTCGGGAATGAACCATTTAATGAAGAAGTATTAACTACTGTATTTACCGAAGCTGAAAAAATAGCAAACAATCGCCCACTAATTCGAAATCCATCAAATCCTACTGAATTGGAACCGATAACACCAAATCATTTCTTAAACATAAGACCATCAATGCTCATACCTCCAGAAATTGTTGATGAGAAGGACAAATTTAGTAGAAAAAGATGGAGATTAGTTCAGTTGCTATCAAATCATTATTGGAAAAGATGGCTTAAGGAATATATACCAACGTTACAACTGAGATCAAAGTGGAATCAACCAAAACCTAATTTGGAAATTAATGACTTAGTTTTAGTAGTGGATGACCTACTCCCTAGGAATCAATGGTTAACTGGATTAGTCACCGAAGTTTTTCCGGGATCAGATAAACTCGTTAGGACAGTTACTGTGAGAACCAAAAATGGGATGTATAAACGCCCAGTTAATAAACTGTGTATGTTAGAAGCTTGGAATTCAGATTTATAAGTAGTGAAACTTTGCATGTTTATGTTAGCATGTTTTTAAGAAATCTTTGTATTTTGTAAATCACTATCATTAGTAATTTAAGTTGAATAACCTTTTCCTATTTGTTAAGAACAATTATAATTGTTCATGGGGGGCGGAATGTTGCGGCACAACATCGTTTAACTAACGTTTGTTCCTTATTTGGCATAATAATTTTACGCGCGAAAATCACGTCATTGCATACCCTTATTTGGAGGTGCGGTATACCAGAATTCTTTTGTTGATACCGGAAGTCGCCATTTTTATGTTAGAAAGTTAGAAAGATCGAAGAACTGAATTATTTATTTCATTATGTTTGAATATAGTAATTGTATTTCAACCCGCCTATGAGCACCATTAATTGTAAGTAGAATCGTAGTTTCATATGGACATAGCTAGAATTATTGTCATTGCCTTTTGAGTTCGAAAATGTATTTTTTCTGTAATGTTAAATGTTTTAAGTAATTTCTCAGTGTATGTGTATGGAGTATTGCAGAACCTTATTAAAGGGAGATAACACTGTTTTACAAGAGTGGTTTCTCGTTAGAATTGCCTGTCAGACCACAATTAATTACTGATTATATGTAACTTTTGTGTAAAACATTTGTTATTTTTCTCTTTATAGTGAATCGTTATCTTCGTCATCTTCATCATCTTTACTAATGTCATTTCTATGACTATGTTTGAAAGATTGAAATATTGTTTGAAACTGAAATAAAACTCTTATTTGAAGACTTTGAAGTGATGATATCTGTTTTTTGGTAAATTATGCGGGTGAACTCAAAATGTGCTGCGTGGCTTCACAGATGCAGTTCGGACCATATTTCAGAAATCCTAAAGCTCCGGGTGTCAGGGATATTGAGGACGATGTCTCAGTGCCAACAAAGCGTGAGCGGTGAGCCTTTGAAGTTTGACACTGACAGTGACAGTTTGAGTTTTCACAAACGGGAAAAAGCCAGAGTAAATTTGAAACTTTCCATTTATATTTGTTTTAGACCAAAGAAATAATTAATACTGTTCAGCAGAATAGAGTTGAATAGAATAACTAGGCCCAGATCCAGGCCTAAAAAATTCTATATTATTATTGTAAACACACATTATTATTATAGACTTGACCGATGAAGGGTGGGCCTACTTTTTCTAGGTCTATTGTCTAAGCATGGTCTTTTTAGCAATATTTTATGAGAATTGGAATAGCATCCTAAAAAATAGTAGTCTAGGAATGTCTTTTTGAAAATATCAACATGAGCACACGTTTTTAAAAAATTTTTTTTTACAAAGAGCAATTTTAAAACCATAATTTTGGACTTGTTTGGCGAATTCTCATTGATTGTTTTAATCTTACATAAAACACTGTTTTAATCAAAGTTTCAATTTTCAGTTGCACATATATTGTATTTTACCCTTACAGAATACTCATACCAGCTTTTTCATTTCAATAAATTTGCAAATCAGGAAAAGGAGTTTAACAAGAATGGGTATTTTTTTTTTTTTAAATTTTTTCAGTAAACACGAAACTGATACAATTGAAATTTACATAAGCTAATACATTGTTTGTTCTTTCAGTGTTTATCAACCAATTATTGGGAGAGGTCTGCCAGGCTTGTTTGGATGGGACAATAACAGACGAGCCTGAAACAGTCAATGTTCCACCACCACTAGCATTTAAATATGAACATTCAAATAAAGCAGAGACTGTGTTACGGTTTCGATCCCTAAAATGAACTCAAAAAATATCAAGAAATAATTGGATTTTTTTATGAATTTGTTTTGTCATTGTATCTATGATTTTCCCCGAGGTCTGGAGGGCCCAGGACCATGTCATTATCATTTAGTTAACCTTATTCTGAACCATAAGAAATAAAAAGAGATCACTAATATAATATTACAGTTTATTCAGCCACCTCCATTATATGGCGATGGAAATTGTTATCAAACTCAGACAGTGGTTCCCCGCTCTTCTTGCTAAGGAAATCCATATCCTCTATACAAATCAATTGTATTATGCATTATACTAGTATCTAAGTCTGTGCTGCCTGAAATATAATTATGATAAAATACATTTAATATTTATTTAGAATGCATACTTAAATGCTGCATTATTTGACATTATTTAAATTGTTTAGGAAAACATACACATGTGATAAAGTATTATGCTATGCGATACTCAACTTCATGTTAAAAATTTATTTGTTGCAAAAGAAAGGTTTTACTTCTCAAATATGTTCACTTACGCATTTGAGATTTGTTCAGCTATCCATTGTGCTGCTTGTAATGGCTGTAGGCAAGATCCAGCACACCTTGATCTAAACACACCATAAGAAGAGCAGGATGCTGTGTAATACAGTCACCAGGTTGACCCTCATTCTTG
>JAUJPP010000314.1:0-13634 GCA_030562195.1 Nipponacmea schrenckii
AAAATAACCCTCTACATTAATTAGGTCACGCTCTAGAGCAGTCCAAATTAGCGAATTTTGGTGTTTTCGGGCAGCTATAAAACCGGAAGTAGACGTCGGAAGCCTAATGTCAAATTGTCAACTGATAGCCAAAGTCAGTGACCAATGACCTTGTAAAGGTCAAGGTTACTAAAGGTCAAGGTCACTAGAAATAAGCCCCCAAACTAAAAAAAACTGATTTGTTTTGCAAATGTCGCAAAATTGCAACAAACAGACAGAATCATTTGATTTTTTGGATTAACTGGCCAAAGTAATGAGGTATATGTATGCAAGGTACTTTTTTGAAAAACGTTATTTCCTGCAGCCGTAATTCGCTGACCGATATAAATGGTAAACCGGAAATTTACCCGGATGTGCCACGCCCATCTCGTTTTTTTGGACAGGAATCTAATCATATTCAAAATGTATATTCACGGTACAAATTTAAAGCTTGTACAGCTAATAGATCACGAGATATACACACATAGATTTTAAACAAGCGAATATACGGCAAAATGTACTTATCTTTGCAAAAATCAAAAACTTCATTTTTCATTTTACAAACTTTTGTTATATATCGTTGGAAAGAGGACAAAAAGCACTTTTAGAATCTGAAAAAAATAACACTCTAAATTAATTAGGTCACGCTCTAGAGCTACCCAAAGTTGCGAATTTTGCTGTTTTCGGGAAGCTATAAAACCGGAAGTAGATGTCGGAGGTCAAAGGTCAAAGTATCAACTGATAGCCAAGGTTAATGACCTTTGACCTACTAAAGGTCATGGTCATCAAAGGTCAAGGTCACGAGAAATAAGCCCCCAAACTTTGAAAAAATTCAACCGGATGTTGCAAAAATGCAAAAGCGAAATTCAAAAATCGACTTCCAATGTTTTTTTGCAATTTTTATGTTCTTTTATTTGACACCAAAATCATCTCAATCGGATAAGCCATAATGTCTGAATTAAATTCGCCCAATTTCAGAAAAATAAAAATGGCGGCGAAAGTTGCGCATGCGGCCTTGATTTTATTTTCTTCGTTTTTTTGTATGGCTAATGGCTACCGAATGAAACAAATTTGAATCTCATACATTAATAAACCCGGAAGTTATTCAACCGGACGTAAAACTCCATTTTTCGCAAAAACCGGAAGTGACGCAAAAATTTTGACCTACTTTTTGAAAATCATTTCGTGGGCTTCTAATGCTCAATTTTTTTTAGTCGAATCACACTAAAAACAACAAAGTTGCAAAAAATTGCAAAATACGGCAAAAAAATGTGTGCAACGAATTTTTGAAAATTGAAACTTTTGAACTGCTATCTGATCAGAAGTTACTTGCAGATTCCAAAAATGAAAACCCAAAGAAAATTTATCAAAAATTGCGCCAGCTAGAGCCAATTTGCTACTTTTTAAACAAGTTGCAACGCAGCACTTCCGGTTGTGCAAAAATGTTCCAATTTATATTCATTAGAAACGTCGCCACTACAGAAGGTCTGGAGAAGTTGAGACAAATTTGCAACTATTGCAGCCTAGGCACAGCGAGGTGTGTAAATTTCGAAAAAAAAAAAAACTAGAGCCACACGTGGCACAGAGTGGGACTTTGCTAACGTTGCAAAATTGCAACAAACAGCCCGAAACATTTGATTTTCTGGGAGAATCTGGCCAAAGCAACGAGGTATCTGTGTGCAAAGTACTTTTTTGAAAAACGTTTTTTCCTACAGATGTAAAGCGCTGACCGAGATAAGTGAGGAATTGGAAGTTTACCCGGATGTGCCACGCCCATCTCATTTATTTTGGCGTAAATCTAATCACATTTGAAATATATATTCGCGGTACAAATTTGAAGCTTGTACAACTAATAGATCACGAGATATACACAAATCCATTTCAAAAAAAACAAAATGTACTTTAATTTTAAAAGTGCAAAACTTAAATTTTTTTATTTTCAAAATTTTTGTTATACATCGCTGGAAAGTGGACAAAAAGCGCCTTAAGAATCTGAAAAAAATAACCCTCTAAAATAATTAGGTCACGCTCTAGAGCAGTCCAAAGTTGTATATTTTGCTGTTTTCGGGCAGATATAAAACCGGAAGTAGACGTCGAAGGTAAAATATCAATTTGTCAACTGAAAGCCAAAGTCCGTGACCTATGACCTTGTAAAGCTCAAGGTCACCAAAGGTCAAGGTCACGAGAAAGAAGCCCCACAACTCGAAAAATAACTGATACTTTTTGCTAGTGTTGCAAATTGCAACAAACAGGCCGAAGCATCTGATTTTTCGGGATCTACTGGCCAAAGCAATGAGGTATCTGTGTGCAAGGTACTTTTTTTTAAAACGTTATTTCCTACAGCCGTAATTCGCTGAACTATATAAATGGTAAAATGGAATTTTACCCGGATATGCCACGCCCATCTCATTTTTTTTATATGACTGTAATCACTTTCAAAATGTATATTCACGTTACAAATTTGAAGCATGTACATCTAATAGATCACGAGATATACACACATACATTTCTAAAAAAACGTCAATACGGCAAAATGTACTTTTATTTTCAAAATCAAAAAATTCACTTTTCATTTTAAAAACCTTTGTTATACATCTTTGGAAAGAGGACAAAAAGCACTTTAAGAATCTGAAAAAATAACACTCTAAATTAATTAGGTCACGCTCTAGAGCAGTCCAAAGTTACGAATTTCGCTGTTTTTGGGCAGCCATAAAACCGGAAGTAGACGTCGGAGGTCAAAGGTCAAAGTATCAACTGATAGCCAAGGTCAATGACCTTTGACCTACTAAAGGTCATGGTCACCAAAGGTCAAGGTCACGAGAAATAAGCCCCCAAACTTTGAAAAAATTCAACCGGATGTTGCAAAAATGCAAAGGCGAAATTCAAAAATCGACTTCCAATGTTTTTTTGCAATTTTTATGTTCTTTCATTTGACACCAAAATCATCTCAATCGGATAAGCCATAATCTCTGAATTAAATTCGCTCAATTTCAGAAAAATCAAAATGGCGGCGAAAGTTGCGCATGCGGCCTTGATTTTATTTTCTTCGTTTTTTTGTATGGCTAATGGCTACATGATGAAACAAGTTTGAACCTCATACATTAATAAAACCGGAAGTTATTCAACCGGACGTAAAACTCCATTTTTTGCAGAAACCGGAAGTGTTGCAAAAATTTTGACCTACTTTTTGAAAATAGTTTCATGGGCTTCTTATGCTCAATTTTTTTCAGATCGATCACACTAAAAACAAAAAAGTTGCAAAAAATTGCAAAATACGGCAAAAAAATGTGTGCTACGAATCTTTGAAAATTGAAATTTTTGAACTGCTATCTGATCAGAAGTTACTTGTAGATTACAAAAATGAAAACCCGAAGAAAATCGATCAAAAATTGCGACAGCTAGAGCCAATTTGCTACTTTTTAGGTTTGTTGCAACGCAGCACTTCCGGTTTTGCAAAAATGTTCCATTTTATATTTATGCAACACGTCGCCACTACAGAAGGTCTAGAGAAGTTGAGTCAATGTTGCAACTATTGCAGTCTAGGCGCAGTGAGGTGTGTAAATTTCGAAAAAAAAAAAAAAAAAAAAAGGGACATTTCGAAAACAAACTGGGACTTTGCGGTAGCAAAGTCCCACAACTAGAGCCACACGTGGCACAGAGTGGGACTTTGCTAACGTTGCAAAATTGCAACAAACAGGCCGAAACATCTGATTTTCTGGGAGAAACTGACCAAAGCAACGAGGTATCTGTGTGCAAAGAATTTTTTGGAAAAACGTTATTTCCTACAGATGTAAAGCGCTGACCGATTTAACTGGTAAATTGGAAGTTTACCCGTATGCACCACGCCCATCTAAGTTACTTTTGCGTAAATCTAATCTCATACAAAATATATATTCATGGTACAAATTTGAAGCTTGTACATCTAATAGATCACGAGATATACACAAATACGTTTCAAAAAAGCAAAATGTACTTTAATTTTAAAAGTCCAAAAATTAAATTTTCATTTTAAAAACTTTTGTTGTGCATCGCTGGAAAGAGGACAAAAGGCGTCTTCGGAATGTGAAAAAATAACCCTCTAAATTAATTAGGTCACGCTCTAGAGCAGTCCAACGTTGCAAATTTTGCTGCTTTCGAGCAGTTATAAAACCGGAAATAGACGTCAGAAGTCTAATGCCAAATTGTCAACTGATAGCTAAAGTCAGTGACCAATGACCTTGTAAAGGTCAAGGTCACCAAAGGTCAAAGTCACTAGAAATAAGCCCCCAAACTAAAAAAAAACCCTGATTTTTTGCAAATGTCGCAAAATTGCAACAAACAGGCAGAAACATTTGATTTTTTGGGATAAACTGGCCAAAGTAATGAGATATGTGTATGCAAGGTACTTTTTTGAAAAACGTTATTTACTGCAGCCGTAATTCGCTGACCGATATAATTGTAAATTTGAAGTTCACCCGGATGTGCCACGCCCATCTCGTTTTTTTGGAGGGGAATCTAATCATATTCAAAATGTATATTCACAGTAAAAATTTGAAGCTTGTACAGCTAATAGATCACGAGATATACACACATAGATTTTAAACAAGCGAATATACGGCAAAATGTACTTATCTTTGCAAAAATCAAAAACTTCAATTTTCATTTTACAAACTTTTGTTATATATCGTTGGAAAGAGGACAAAAAGCACCTTAAGAATCTGAAAAAAATAACACTCTAAATTAATTAGGGTACGCTCTAGAGCAGTCCAAAGTTGCGAATTTTGCAGTTTTCGCGGAGCTATAAAACCGGAAGTAGAAGTCGGAGGTCAAAGGTCAAAGTATCAACTGATAGCCAAGGTCAATGACCTTTGACCTACTAAAGGTCACGGTCATCAAAGGTCAAGGTCACGAGAAATAAGCCCCCAAACTTTGAAAAAATTCAACCGGATGTTGCAAAAATGCAAAAGCGAAATTCAAAAATCGACTTCCAATGTTTTTTTGCAATTTTTATGTTCTTTCATTTGACACCAAAATCATCTCAATCGGATAAGCCATAATGTCTGAATTAAATTCGCGCAATTTCAGAAAAATCAAAATGGCGGCGAAAGTTGCGCATGCGGCCTTGATTTTATTTTCTTCGCTTTTTTGTATGGCTAATGGCTATCCGATGATACAAGTTTGAATCTCATACATTAATAAAACCGGAAGTTATTCAACCGGACGTAAAACTCCATTTTTCGCAAAAACCAGAAGTGACGCAAAAATTTTGACCCACTTTTTGGAAATCATTCCATGGGCTACAAATACTAAATTTTTTTAAGATTAATCGGTCTTTAAATAACAAAGTTGCAAAAATGTGCAAAATACGGCAAAAAAATGTGTGCTACGAATTTTCGAATTTTGAAATTTTGAAATTGCTATCTTGTTGGAAATTATTTCAAGTTTCCAAAAATGCAAACCCGACGAAAATCAATTGAAAATTGCGACTTCTAGAGCCACTGACCGACTTTTTAGGTATGTTGCAATGCAGCACTTCCGGTTTTGCAAAAATGTTCCAATTTATATTTAATAGAAACGTCGCCACGACAGAAGGTGTAGAGAAGTTGTGAAATTGCTGCAACTATAGCAGCCTAGGCTTTTGCCCTGTGTAAATTTCGAAAAAAAAAAAAAAAAAAAAAAAAAGAATTGACAAAACCCAAAACAAACTGGGACTTTGCGGTAGCAAAGTCCCACAACTAGATCCCCAGGCTTCGCGAGGTTCTGACGCAGTGCGTAGCAGTTTTGATATACGCTTTAAAACTACCCCAAAAGTATCTATAGAAAACTAACATTATTTTACAGTATAAGTATAAGAGTATAAGTCGTTTTTTTTTTCAAAGCATAATTGGTTCGCTGAAACTCGTGTCATGTAGATCGCCCAAACGCATAATTCAACAAACAGTTTTTAACAATGAAATTCGCAATTTTCAAATGGTGATAAAACGGAAAGTATGCATCGTACATCAAAATATAATATATCAATGGATAGATCTTTTCGAGAGCTATCACATTTGTGCAGCTCACAAGGTCACCAAATTTCAAGGTTACAATATACGACCATTCGAAGTTTTTATATATTACTATCAGGTAAATATCAAAATCAAAATCAATATTCAAAAATCGGTTTCCAAATATGATTCAGAAATCAATATTACATTCTATAGACATCAAAATTACACGAATCGAAGTATCTCCAGAGGCCCCATTTCGATTTAAAGAAAATTACGCACAGTTAGTAGAGAAGAAATACAAAATTCTCAAATACTAAAAAGCGCATTTTTGGTGGAAATATGTGGTTTTATATATCATTACAAAGAGCAGATAAACTGTAATAAGATTCAATATGAATTTTTGTTATTTATAAATTAGTTCACGTGACAGAGCTCTTTAAAAATAAAAATCACAAATTTCAATCGGTTATAAAACCGGAAGTAGACATCGGACAACACAAATGAATATATCATTGAATAGATATCACCAAGGGCAATAAATCGTGTTATGGTTACAAGGTCACCAAAGGTCAAGGTCACGAAATACGGGCCTTTGAAATTTTGGTCATTACCAAAAAAATTAAAATGGAAATAAAAGAAAATCAAAATAAAAAAACAAAATTCGGCTTCTAAACAAAATTGCGCAATCGACTCTAGTTATTAGATATGAAAAAATAACGAAAATCGCTTTATCCCCTGAGGCCCCATTTTGAATTTTACAAAAGTTTGACATTTCAATATGGCGGTTCATCTTTTGCTTCCGGTCCGGATTTTTTCATCTTCGTTTTTTTGTATGACTATTTTTAGCATGTTGCAAAACGAAGTTTTGAAATATCTTAAGAATTCCGGAAGTTAGGTTTCTAAAATTTACAAGAGAATAACTTCAAAACCGGAAGTGACGTCAAAAATTTTGAAAAATAATTTGAGATCGCATTTAAAATGTCTATCTACTTATAATTTTTCAGATGGATGAGAATAAAATTGTAGAAGTTGAAAAAAACGCAAATATTAAAATTTAAAAAAAGTCAGCTACAAAAGTAATAAAATTAGCAGTTTTAAACTGCAGTTATGTAGCTAGCAGTTGAAAGAAGCTAGCAAAAGAAGTTATGTCAAAATCAGTTGAAAAATAAAGAAAATAAAGAGCAAAAACCAAAAAAACGCCATTGCCCACAGCTTGTTTCCGGTTGCTCTAAATGAAGTCATTTCACATTTAACAAATACAAGTCTCGCAGTTTGAATAGGCAATAGCAACTAGTAGTTTGTGGCAAGTTGCCTTCTATGAGAATAATCGAATGTGAAATTCGAAAAAAAAAAAAAAAGACATTTCGAAAACAAAGCAGTGCGTTCGATGAACGCACTGAAAAAAAAAAAAGAGACATTTCGAAAACAAACAACTAGAGCCGTACGCCTAACGGCACTGAAGCAGTGCGTTCCATCCAGGGATTCGTTCGTTAAGCAAAAGACAAAAAGGGTTTATTAAAATAAAAAAATGTGCATCAGAAATGGATTTTGATTTCCTAACAAACGCTCTCATACGCCCCTTTTCCCCCTTTCCCCTCTTTGCCCCTCCCCATCCTTAGCCCTCATCATCAATTAAGATAGATAATAAGTTAAAATCATAATAAAAAATGGATAGAGGGTCGTTTAATCTAAAAAAGATATCCGGATCGCCGAAACTATTTGTAAATCGCCCAAACGTAGAGAATAATACCCAATACAATGTAGATTGTTTCATATATTAAATTCGCAATTTTCAGATGGCGATGAAACCAAAAGTAGATATCGTACAAAAAATATATATATAGCATTGGATAGACAATGTCGAAGCTATATACAAATCGAAAGGTCACTAATGGTTCAAGTTGTCTTAAGTCTCCAGGGTATAACATTGAGACACCACATATATATAGCGAAGCCTAACATTTTAAAATTTATATTGAATAGAGTTTCGTCCCTTAGACCATTATTCCAGTCAACTGTATATTATTGTTGCATAATTATAAGAGATAAAATTTAAAATTCTAAAGGTTATAATTTCGTTCCAAATATTCCATATTTACATCACCCACAACAGGAAAAACATATATAACAATTTTGAATCATTTTAACTGGATGTAGAACGATTAAACTAAAAAATAATTTCATATCGCTGAAACTTATATCTTGTAGGTCGCCCAAATGCAACACATTAAACAGGTTGTTTTATAGGGAAAATTCGCAATTTGAAATGGCGATAAAAGCGGAAGTATACATCTTACAATAAAGCTTTATATATCATTGGATAGAACTTCTCGAGAGCTATCATATTTGTACAGGTCAAAAATTCGTCAAAGGTCAACGTCACAATATACGACCCTTCAAAGTTTTTAAAAATTTTAATCGTTAAAAAATCAAAATCAAAATCAAAATTCACAAATCGGTTTCCATACATATTTCGTCAATCGGTTATAGATTCTATATACATCAAAAAAACACAAATTAAATTATCCCCCGAGACCCAATTTCGATTTAAAGAAAAACACGCACAGTTAGTATAGAAGAAATTACAAAATTTTGAAATATTTAAACGCACAATTTTGATTAAAATACCAAGTGAAATATATAAATGGAAAGATGACATTAAGCGTAAAAGGAATATGTAAGAAATTCTGTCCTATGTAAATTAGGTCACGTGATAGAGCTCTTTAAAGTTAAAATTCGTGATTTTCAATTTGCTGCAAAACCGGAAGTAAACACCGGACAACAAAAGTGAAGATACCATTGGATAGATATAATCAAGGGCAACAACTTTTGTTCAGGTCAAAAGGTCACCAAAGGTCAAGGTCGCGAAATATGAACCTTGAAATTTTTGACATTTACTGGAAAATTTCAACCGAAAATAAAAGAAAAGCAAAAGCGGAATTCAAAAATCCCTTCCCATACTTTTTTGCACAATCGATGGATGTTTTAAAAAATCCTAAATTTATGCAAATTAGATTTAACCCTGAGGCCCCATTTTGAGTTTTACAAAAGTTACTCATATCAAGATGGCGGTTGATCCGTTACTTCCGGTTCGGATTTTCTTAATTTACCATCATTAGATAGACAATTGTAGCTAATTGCAAAAAAAAATTTTCAAATATCTTCATTATTCCGGAATTTCAAAATTCAACTTTAAAAGCAAATAGCATCAAAACCGGAAGTGATATCGAAATTTTGAAAATTAATTATTGTTCGCAATCAAAATGTCTATATTTCTGTAAATTTTCAGATCGATCGAAATGAAATTGTAGAAGTTGACAAAACTGCAAAAATCAAAATTAAAAAAGTCAGCGACAAAGTTCAAAATTTTAAAAGTTTGAAAGTGCTAACTTGTAAAAATGATTAAAAGTAATAAACAAAAAAAAACGCTATCGAAATTGATTAAAAACTAGCGTCGCAAATAAGAAAAATCCTAAAATTAGACATATCCCTGTACGTCATTTCCGGTTGGACAAAATGACGTAAAAATACATTCATATTATTTACTTTCGCGGGTTTTTCGAAAGAAATGTTAACAGTTTTCATGTAGCACTTGTAGTTTTGGCTGGGCGTGATGGGAAGAATTCGAAAAAAAAAAAAAAAAAAAAAAAACATTTCGAAAACAAAGCAGTGCGTTCGATGAACGCACTGCAAAAAAAAAAAAAAAAAACTAGAGCCGTACGCCTAACGGCACTGAAGCAGTGCGTTCCATCCAGGGATTCGTTCGTTAAGCAAAAGACAAAAAGGGTTTATCAAAAAAAAAAAAATGTGCACCAGAAATGGATTTTGATTTCATAACAAACGCTCCCATACCCCGCTTTTCCCCCCTTTCCCCTCTTTGCCCCTCCCCATCCTTAGCCCTCATCATCAATTAAGATAGATAATAAGTTAAAATCATAATAAAAAATGGATAGAGGGTCGTTTAATCTAAAAAAGATATCCGGATCGCCGAAACTCATATTTGTAAATCGCCCAAACGTAGAGAATAATACCCAATGCAATGTAGATTGTTTTATATATTAAATTCGCAATTTTCAGATGGCGATGAAACCAAAAGTAGATATCGTACAAAAAATATATATATATAGCATTGGATAGACAATGTCGAAGCTATATACAAATCGAAAGGTCACTAATGGTTCAAGTTGTCTTAAGTCGCCAGGGTATAACATTGAGGGCACCACATAAATAGCGCGGCCTAACATTTTAAAATTTATATTGAATAGAGTTTCGTCCCTTAGACCATTATTCCAGTCAACTGTATATTATTGTTGCATAATTATAAGAGATAAAATTTAAAATTCTAAAGGTTGTAATTTTGTTCCAAATATTCAATATTTACATCACCCACAACAGGAAAAACATATATAACAACTTTGAATCATTTTAAAGATTAAACTAAAAAATAATTTCAGATCGCTGAAACTTATATCTTGTAGGTCGCCCAAATGCAACACATTAATCAGATTGTTTTACAGGGAAAATTCGCAATTTTCAAATGGCGATAAAAGCGGAAGTATACATCTTACAATAAAGCTTTATATATCATTGGATAGAACTTCTCGAGAGCTATCATATTTGTACAGGTCAAAATTTGTCAAAGGTCAACGTCACAATATACGACCCTTCAAAGTTTTTAAAAATTTTAATCGTTAAAAAATCAAGATCAAAATCAAAATTCAAAAATAGGTTTCCATATATATTTCGGCAATCGGTTATAGATTCTATATACATCAAAATAACACAAATCGAATTATCCCCCGAGACCCTATTTCGATTTAAAGAAAAACACGCACAGTTAGTATAGAATTTGAAATTTTTAAACGCGCAATTTTGACTAAAATACCAAGTTTGATATATTAATGGGAAGATGACATTAAGCGTAAAAGGAATATGTAAGAAATTCTGTCCTATGTAAATTAGGTCACGTGATAGAGCTCTTTAAAGTTAAAATTCGTGATTTTCAATAGGCTGCAAAACCGGAAGTAAACATCAGACAACAAAAGTGAACATACCATTGGGTAGATATAATCAAGGGCAATACCTTTTGTTCAGGTCAAAAGGTCACCGAAGGTCAAGGTCGCGAAATATGACCTTTTAAATTTTTGACAATTACTGGAAAATTTCAACCGGAAATAAAAGAAAAGCAAAAGCGAAATTGAAAAATCCCTTCCCATACTTTTTTGCGCAATCGTTGAATGTTTTGAGAAAATCTAAAATTATGGAAATTAGATTTAACCCTGAGGCCCCATTTTGAGTTTTACAAAAGTTAGTCATATCAACATGGCGGCTGATCCGTTACTTCCGGTTCGGATTTTTTTAATTTAGCATCATTTAATAGACAATTGTAGCTAATTGCAAAATAAATTTTTTAAATATCTTCTATATTTCGGAAGTGCAAAATTCAACTTTAAAAGCAAATAACTTCAAAACCGGAAGTGATATCGAAATTTTGAAAATTAATTTTGGTTCGCAATCTAAATGTCTTTATATCTGTAAGTTTTCAAGTCGATCGAAAGAAAACTGTAGAAGTTAGTCATATCAACATGGCGGCTGATCCGTTACTTCCGGTCAGCGCTTTACATCTGTAGGAAAAAAGTACTTTGCACACAGGTACCTCGATGCTTTGGCCATTTTATATCAGAAATTCAGATATTTTGAACAAAGGCTTCAAAAAAGGGAACGGGTTTTAGAATTTCCATTTTTCCAATTTTTGTATTTTCGCTTTTTTCACCTTTATGGTGTGTATATCTCATGTAGATGCTTCAAATTTTGAATATATATTGACATATTTATACCAATTGATTACATTTAAAGATGGGTTCCCTTGTTTTCATTGAACTTTAAATTTACCAGAAAATCAAATGTTTCGGGCTGTTTGTTGCAATTTTGCAACGTTAGCAAAGTCCCACTCTGTGCCACGTGTGGCTCTAGTTGTGGGACTTTGCTACCGCAAAGTCCCAGTTTGTTTTCGGTTTGTCTTTTTTTTTTTTTTTTTTTTTTTTTTTTTTCGAAATTTACACAGGGCACACAGCCTAGGCTGCAATAGTTGCGGCAATTTCACAACTTCTCTACACCTTCTGTTGTGGCGAAGTTTCTATTAAATATAAATTGGAACATTTTTGCAAAACCGGAAGTGCTGCATTGCAACATGTCTAAAATGTCGGTCAGTGGCTCTAGAACTCGCATTTTTGGACCGATTTTCGTCGGGTTTGCATTTTTGAAAACTTGAAACAATTTCCAACAAGATAGCAGTTACAAAATTTCGAAATTCGAAAATTCATAGCACACATTTTTTTGCCGTATTTTGCACATTTTTGCAACTTTGCTATTTTTAGACCGATTGATCTGAAAATTTGGGTGCCTTCAAGTGTCACGAATATGAAAACATTGGCAGAGTCAAAATTTTTGCTTCATTTCCGATGTCAACGTAAAACGGGTTTAAACTTCCGGTTGACCTACTTGTGCTGTAATTGATGTATCGCAACAAAATTTATGTCAATCCTAATTAAATTAGAAGACAAAAAAACGAAGCAGAAAAAATCCGGACCGGAAGTGAAACATTGGCCGCCATCTTGAAATGTCACTTTTTTGTAAAACTCAAAATGGGGCCTCTACGGTAAGAGCGATTTGTGTGATGTTTATATTTCTGGAAAGCTTAGTCGATTGCGATCAAAATGTTGGAAATCGATTTTTGAATTTTGCTTTTGCTTTTTTGCAATATCCGGTTGAATTTTTTCGAAGTTTGGGGGCTTATTTCTCGTGACCTTGACCTTTGGTGACCATGACCTTTAGTAGGTCAAAGGTCATTGACCTTGGCTATCAGTTGAAACTTTGAACTTTGACCTCCGACGTCTACTTCCGGTTTTATAGCTGCCCGAAAACAGCAAAATTCGCAACTTTTGGCTGCTCTAGAGCGTGACCTAATTAATTTAGAGTGTTAATTTTTTCAGATTCTTAGATTGTTTTTTGTCCTCTTTCCAACGATATATAACAAAAGTTTGTAAAATGAAAATTGAAGTTTTTGATTTTTGCAAAGAAAAGTACATTTTGCCGTATTTTCGCTTGTTTGAAATATATGTGTGTATATCTCGTGATCTATTAGCTGTACAAGCTTCAAATTTTTACTGTGAATATACATTTTGAATATACGGTGGCTGATTTAGGACACACACGCAATTTTTTTTTAAGTCAGAATTCTGAGATAATATGTCGATCGCCCGAGATAATTAAGTCCGGATCCTGAGATAAATCTCGATCGACTGACTATGTCGGGCTCCTGAGATAATTAAGTCGGGAGTCTGAGAAGAAGATGGCGGCATTTTATAAATTCCTGAAAGAAAACAGAAATGTTACAGAAGACCAAATAAAAAGACTTCAAGATGACGGAGTGAGTTTTTAATGATTTAAGGATTATGAGTCTGATGTTAGCGCTACAGAGTTAAATAGGTCCTAAATAATCGCCCGGCTACGTTGAACCATGAAAACGAGGTCCTGAAGATCTTATGTGGTTGGTTCAATTTGCCCACTGCCATTAATGAGAAATTGAGACGTTTGTAGTTACCGTACCAATCTCCAACACAGAGTTATCCCCCCAGTTCGACGAGC
>JAUJPP010000315.1:0-14314 GCA_030562195.1 Nipponacmea schrenckii
AGCGAGAACGCGAGAAAGCGACAACACGAGAAAGCGACAACGCGAGGAAAATGAAGGTCGAGAACGCGAGAATGCGAGGAAAAGCACTCTGTTATTAAAATTTACAAAGGCGAGAACGTGAGAACACGAGGGTATTTTTTCTCGCTTTATCGCCCCTTTTTCTCGCGTTCTCGCGCTGTTTTCTCGTGTTGTCGCTTTCTCGTCCCTCGCTTTCTCGCGTTCTCGCTTTCTCGTGTCCTCGCTTTCTCGCGTTCTCGCTTTCTCGCGTTCTCGCATTCTCGCCCTCTTAACAAAGGCGAGAACACGAGAAATTGAATGGACGCAACCGGCTTCCATATCTACGACGTTCATTCGTTGCGTATACGTTTTTGTGGAATCATAATTCTAAACTTAAGTGGTGGTTTTTCATGATAGTGGATACAAATTTCAATTTGATTGACCCGGAATTTTATTTTTTATATACTCTTGAATGATTATGTCTAAATTACAAAACTAAAATTAATTGACCATGTTTTGGTACTGACGGAACTAATTTCAATTTGGTCCACGTTATTTTATTAGCGTAAACCTTAGGATTTAATAACTTCCACCGACTATTAAATATTTACAAGCTTACGAAAATGAATTCAACCCGGTCTGTGGTAATTAGGTAATAAAGACCATAGGGTGGCTTATATCCACCGTCTTGTAAGTTATTTAAAACAATGGATTTCAGTGAAGTTTGCTAAAGAAATTTACGATGTGATATACTGATAACCGACAAGTAAATAAAACATTGTCTACTATTTTTTATGGATTACCATGTATCGTCAAGTATCGATACAGGACCCCGCGATACGATACGCGTATCGTGGCATGTTGTATCGCGATACATCGATTCAACGATATATCGTGCCAGCACTAATTAAAACACATATTATTTTATCGGTCTTTATTTATAGACTTCAAAAAGCATTTAAAGGGATTGTTACACGTTATTATATAATATAACAGTCGAATTTGTTCGAGATTCACCGAATAAAACTGCAATGAGGCTCTATTGGTTATATATAATTACGTGCAACAATCCCCTAATGAAAATATATTACAAGACGATTTTACTTCGACCATTATGCAACATCTTCATATCTATTCATAATTTCACATAGTAATTGTAATAAAACAAAATCTGTTTCAGGTGATACATTCACCAGCCTAATGTACCTGTTCCGCATTCCAGAAGTAACAATATCACGCATCGTTACAGAGACATGCCAAGCCATATTTCAAGTTCTAAAAGAAGAATATCTGAAGGTGAGTTTGCTAGTTTTCATCTTGTACTTCATTATGTTCCCCAACACTAAATAATTATCAATCTCCCAAAACTAAAAATGGATAATCACCAGTTTTGCTGATACAACTGTGATGAAAACGAATGATCTTGATTTTGAAGTTGTCTGTTACTGCTTGCATCGGTGGCTGTATCTGGGCTGCATGTTGCACTGCGATAGCTTGACGTAGTACTGCTAGCATAAGATGGATTAAATTCGTCTTCTTCTGATATTTCAAGGACAGCTCTTTGGATCATCCGCTTTAACTTCCTCCTGCTGGATTCATTGGACAGTGACCGTAATTCCGAGGCCACATAAGCACCAAACGTATCATATTCATCATCATCTTTTGACAACAGTGCACAAGCCTTCTCCATGGCTTTATCAACCGGACTCTCATTTCTTTCGCGCTTCCAAGTACTTGATTTCGTTTGAATTGTCTTGTGAGATGCTTGAGAAAGATCCTGTGTAGCAGTCACTGTTACCTCTTGTTCTTCTTCATGGGTATCGTCTGTATTTTGTGACGAATCTTGTTGGTCATCTTTGAGTCCATATTTCTCTGTATCCTGAAATTGAATTAAATACCTGTCATTCTATTTCAGTGCCCGACGGAAACACATCAGTGGCTGCTTATTGCCAAAGAATTTGACGTAAAGTGGAATTTTCCTTATTGCATTGGTGCCCTCGACGGAAAACATGTTGCAATGCAAGCTCCGTCTGGGAGCTACTACTACAACTACAAAGGATTTCATAGTATCATTTTGATGGCGATGTGTGATGCTAATTAAGTTCACATTCATTGCTAATTGTGCGTTGTCAGCTGCTATGGAGGGAGAAAAACTGGGCGTGCCTCCTGCACGGGTACTTAAAGGTCGCGAAAAGGAAGTTCCTTATGTGGTGCTTGCTGATGATGCCTTTCCCTTGCGCAAAAATATAATGAAACCGTATCCATTCCGAAACCAACCTGGAGCAATGAGAGTATTTAACTACAGATTATCTCGAGCTAGACGCATTATCGAGAATGCCTTTGGTATTTTGTCCAGCGTTTTTCGGGTTCTGCGTAAAGCCCTGTTAGTAGGACCACTAAAAACAGAATGTATCGTTCTGGCTGCATGTGCTTTGCATAATTTTCTTATAACCAAAAAGAATTCCCGGAACTTGTACGCGCCAACTGGAACATTTGACATCGAAGACGACAACGGGCAAATAAAAAATGGAACATGGCGCACAGAAGGGATGCCAGGCGATAATTTTTTCCCACTCGAACAATTAGCAAGCAATCATCATGGTAACGAGTCCAAAACCATTCGCGATTAATTTAGGGAATATTTCCTTTCGCCAGGCGGAGAAATCGCATGGCAGTACAAGTATATGTAATGTATTCGTGGCCGTCATAATTATATATGTAAAATACCAAAAGAAGATCATTGTCTATGAACATGTACACACTACATGTATTTTGAAATAAAAATTGATCTCACTAAGTTGCAAGTGGTTTTGCGTGAGATAAGCCCTCTTTTTATGAACATCAATGCCTGGAAGTATGACCAAGTTGCGTCGAGTTATCTTCAGTCCCTTGCCCCGACCTCTTTTGCCCCACCTTCTTCAATTCTTGAGCAAATTGATTTCTCAAATTGTGAATCTTCCTCTGCACCTCAGAAATGTCTTTTTGTACTGATTCGGCCAAGTTCTTCCATGCATTGTTCTTTTTCTGCCTGTCTCGAAACTCAGTCGATTGAACATCCCAAAGCACAGGACGACTTTCATATTCTGTAATGAGGTGCTCAATCTCTCCACGCGTCTATTCAGTACGTTTCGCCATATTTCAGACTGATTTTGTTGTGAAATTTTGACAGGCTTGTTTATAAAAAAAACTGACAGTTCTCGCAGAAATAGAACTCTGTTCTATTCTTTGAGAGCACTCTCAAACAGAAATTTGTATTCGATAGTTTGTAGCAGACTCCCTTCCACTTGACAGAAAATCACTCGCTGCAGTTCTATCGACAGTTGGGTTAGAATACCTGACATTTTATAGGAGACCCCCTTCCACTTGAGAGAAATCGCTCTCAGCAGTTATATCGAGAGTTGGTTGCGACTGTCTAACTGTTGCTCGCAAAATACCTTCCACTCGCGAGTTACTCTCGGAGAGCGAACTTAGAACTTAGAGCGTGTTAGAAAACTCTTAAGTAGACGCCCGCCTTAAAGTCATGTCATAAACAGATTTTGGATTAGTTATGTATGCAGAGAATGTGATTACTCACAGAGAAATTCTGATTAATCTTGCATACAGAGATCATATTACTTATGTATAAAAAAGATTCTGAATAGGCCTACGTAATATGCATACAAAGATTCTGATTCCTTACACACAACATAAACAGATTATGAAGATTACTTATGTATGCAGAAAATACTTTTGCATACTTATTCTTAAGGTTTCCATATTTTGCCATGATAAAGGCAACACTCATACGAGTACTTCTTCCCACAATAAACCTCAAATAGTCTCTTCAAAAGTTACACCTCAAAATAATATTTTAATCTATGGGATGTAAGCGGCGACTGTATTTTATCTAAACCTTGACTATTTGGGGGGGGGGGGGGTGTTTGCATATCCATGTGACCCATTTTTGGTCTAGATTTGGAATTTGATGTCTGAAATAGCACTTTCTTTCAGAATTTGTGAGATAATGAGATTTGATAGGCATAAGGATATTTCTTAAAATAGTCGTTTTGTGTACAGTGAATGCTCATAAAATGTTATGGTCTACTTTCATTTTGACTAGTTCAAAATTTTCATGGTCATGCTATATTGAATTGTTGTACAGAAATTAAGTATTGGCCAGGCTTTCATTTGGGAAATTTTTAAACCAGATTTCTAGAAAAATTGATAGGAAGTTAATTTTAGTGATTTAACATGGAAACAGATGGTATTTGAATTACCGGTTTACCAAAGACTAACATTATCCATTCTACTTGTTGCCTGAATTTAGAAACCCAAACCGATCACAATCCACAGTTACCGGCGGGTGGAGGTAAACTACATGTAGATTCAGTACACGTGGGCCTGCTTGTCATTTCGAGATGGCCTGGAGTCGACACCAAATCAATTTTTGGCGTGTTTTCCAGGTTCACTAACAAATGGTCGTTGCAAACCTTAACTGTATTGTCAAATAATTCGAATTTTGTTAGCACGAACATAGAATTGACACCTTATATCACACACCAATAGGTACATAGATGGCGAACAGTGCTAGTGGATGGAATTTTAAGTCTTTGTCACCACATTTCGGTGAGTTATTTGAAGTCATGATAAAAACAGGCTATCTAAGTCATAACTAGTGATGCTCACCTTATCGACAAAGAACTAATCACTGCTTTCAGAAAAGTTGAAGGTCTAATAAATGCGAGAAGATTGTGTTACCGGGATGATGAAGCGCAAGATGATCCTGTATTGGCACTAAATCATTTTATTTTCGGTATTAGTAGTCAATTGATTCCGGGGGAGGTTGACAGTTCAATCCACGAAACGATTTTAAGGCAACGTTGGTTACTCGAATTATGACCAACGGTAAACTATCGTAACAAATCTATTTCAAGACAAGTGATAACGCGATTGTGGCATTTTCTTAAACGCCGCGCAAAAAATGGCCTTTCGCTTGAATTAGGCATTGTTTCTCAATGACAAATAGTCAATTATATGTCATCAACGGTCAAAATAGAATCATCGGTTGTTACAACGACATTGTGTACATTGCGTAATATATTGGAAATTAGCTGATTGCGGTTACTATACCCTGAAATGTGATATTTAAAACATAAATAATAAATAGAACACAGATTATCTGAAAAAACCTATATTCACAAACATATTTGTTCGTAAATAGGCGTATTTCCCTTTCAATAATATATATTTACAGCAGACAAAAAACGTGCAGTCGCGCTTCAATGGAAACATCAATACAAAGAAGATGTAATAAACACCCGTCGTGGGATTTGTATACGAATTGATTTCCGCCTTGACCGAAATCTCATTATTTTAACTCTACGAATAAAAGATACCCAATCCAGGAGTTCCTTACATGTGAAAACTTGAATGTTATATATTTTATTATGTGAAAAGAAAATGTCTCAAACAATATATCGGGGAAACAAAGAACAAATTACGCACTCGTTCTATTGCTCACAGATCAGATGTTGTTAAATTAAAAAAAGACAAGAATGTTTCTTACCATTTCAATCTTGACGACCATTCACTTGACAATCTTACATTGACCGCAATTGAGCGCATTGAAAATGACTTGCCTGATGAAACTACCAAATTCCTTCAATCTAGGGAAGCCCATGGGATTGGGACATTAAATACATCAAGACCTATAATATTCACTATAATGCGAGCATAGCACCCTTTGTCGCTCCATTCAATACAACCAGTAAAAAAGCAAGATAGTTCAGACCCATTATAAGAGTCTTCAAGACAAATGTTCCCATGTCTATAAAATGGAAGTGTCATATTCTGAAAATCAGAACTTATATCTTGTTCATAGCAAACTAAAAACAATCTGTACTTAACAGGTACTATACTTCTCGCCCATTGGCCGAATTATTATTTTTTCTAATTTCAGATCAGAACAGAAGAAAACCATCCAACAGATCCAGATCCTTTATCCCAATTTCTCAATAAAATATCTGTTCCGCCCCAGGCCTGTATAGCAGGGAGAATCAATCCCTCCCTTCCCCGAAATCTAATACTGCCGTGTCAAGCCAGACAAGTAATCAGTTACAATCAAAAATTCATCTTTATCCAAGTTTTAATACATTCACTAAATATTCTCATTCAATCAAAAATATGACATGATTCAATCAATTAATAATTAACTCAAATAGTATAAATTACCATCAAAATGTTCAATCTCAATAGAAGACTATCTCCCATTAATACTGCATTAGTCAATGATTGATGTCTATTGCCATGAGTTATCTTATCTTTGTTTATTGTCTAATGGTTAGAGAGATGGATAGATAATTTACTGTAAGTTACACCCTTATAGGGCAGAATACAAACATATTTAAAACATACAATTACAATAAGCAAACATATAAACAGGGTATCAGAAGGTGCTTTATAAAATGTTATATGTATATTCAAATAGAATTTTATATCAATATATATATAAAATGTAAGTTAAAATGTAAAGAAACAAAGGTTTGGGAGAGAAAACAGACAGTAAGTTTTATATAACTATATTAAAGAGGCAGTCCCAGTAGCTTTTTTTGGATGAGTTATTAAGGTTGATATCGAATGTAATCAAAGTTTTATTTATGGCCGATGTCCAAGATAGGTTTTGATGATTTTTGGCTAAATGCAAGCCTTATTCTAAAGCAGCTGTCAATAATGAATTATTCACGAGTGTGTCGGTATTTGCCAATCTTTTAGAAAATAAAATCATCCTTTGATAAATTTCTAATTGCAACGGAAAATACAGAGTTCCGATATACTACCAATATAACTGGCATTTTTTTGGCAACCCAAGAATAGACTTGGCTGTGCGTATTTAAAGTTGGTTGTTTTCTAATTTGTCCCAGGTGGTAAATACGTATTTTTTGCTGTAGAATAACTGTTGTCCCCAAATATCTGATGCGTACAAGGCAATTTGTTTTGTAATGCTATGGTAAAGTTTTAACAGAATATTGGAAGGAAGATTGTCATTGGTACAGACTTTCTGTCTAATACTAAATCAAGCTCGTCTCGCTTTCTTGCTCAACTCGGTCATGGCACCTTTAAATGAAGAGTTGTTTGTTATAAGTATACCGAGATACGTATATGAAGAGACAATGCTAATTATTTGTTTTTTGAGGTAGAATTTTGTATGTGAATTTTTTTTTTTGCAGTTGATGATCATTATTTTGGATTTTTCTAAATTTATGTTGAATTTCCAATCTCCACAAAATTGATAAAGTTGATTAATAGAGTTTTGTAACCCAGTGGGAGTCCTTGACAGTAAAACCAGGTCGTCAGCAAATGGTAAATGAGAAACCAGTTGTAGACTTTATACTCTGTGTTAGTCCTGAGTTTTTTTTTACCCTATAAGTAGTATTTCGATATATTGATCCTATTAATTTTAAAACAGAGCCGTTTATTCCAATTTTCATTAATTTATAAATAATGCCTTTTCTCCAAACATTATCAAATGTCTTGGATAGATCTACGAAAAAAATATAGAGGGGTTGCTTTTTACTTTTAAATTTTTTATCAATGTTTTTAATATGAATATATTGTCAACAGTTCTAAAACCAAACTGAGCCTTATCTAAAATATCATTAGCTTCTATCTCCCAACATGTCAGCCCCCATGCTATTGTAAGCATGTTAATGATTGTGGCCATTGTTCAAC
Organism: Nipponacmea schrenckii; assembly: GCA_030562195.1. Taxonomy (NCBI): domain Eukaryota; kingdom Metazoa; phylum Mollusca; class Gastropoda; family Lottiidae; genus Nipponacmea; species Nipponacmea schrenckii. The sequence continues at coordinate 7,705 of JAUJPP010000315.1, forward strand.
ATAAGTTACAAATAAATGTGTGAATAAATAGACATGGTTCTTATCTATGACCACAGCAGACGAAAAGAGCTTATGCGTACAGCTGGGGGTAGCGTGTCTAACAAATATAAAGAATAGGTACCGTCCTACATCAAAAGACTTACTGTACGAGAGGAGAGCAGTATGGTTTCACGTGTACACCTACACAACCTTCACCAGGACCGGGCAAATGGGGGATTTAATGGTATACCGTGTAGTTATATATATTCTTATATTTCTCAATTATTTATACAAAAAATGGGTCCCCTAATTAATTACGGCGAAAGTAAGCTTACTAATAATAATAATAATAATAATAATTTATTTATAAAGCGATAAAATCGACAAATAATGTCATCAGTCCCGCTCATTACAATGTTCAAATATAATAAAAAATGAAAAGGGTTAATCTACAATATAAAAAAGCTGTTTTAAATAGAGCTGGAGAGATTTGACAGAACGTAATTCTAATGGCAACAAGTTCCAGTGGTGTTGGCAGCTAGACTAAATGCTCTGTCGCCAGTTCGTACACTAAAACCTCGCCCACAACTACTAACAAGTATGAAACTGTTGCTTTATCGTAGTGATTTTGATGGAATATAAAACTGAACTAGTTGAGATAGATAATGCGGTCCTAATAGATCCATCGTAATAGATCTTCGATTATGAATGGATTATTTTGGTTGATGCTGATAATTCCAATGGTCTACTTTCACGCTCGCCTTAAGGTTTTATACCTTCTAGGGATATACTGTTCATTTAGATAAAAATCGACTTTACCTTATTTGTTCGATAAATTACTAGGTAACTTGATTTAAATCAGTGAAATGTAAAAAAAAAAAGAACAGTTTTGCTATCAGCCAATAATTACTGAATAGTTAAAATGTCGTCAACACTCAAAGTGAATGATTGGATCGAAGATTTAGTTAGCTGGTATATAAACACCCCCGACTTTTCTCTTACATAACTAATGGTGATTTCGGGAGGAACGGATCGAAGTTTTAGTTATCTGGAATATAAACACATCAGACTTTTCGCTTACATAAATAACTTATAGCTATTATAAACGGCTCGGTATATTTGTTAGCTGATATACAAACAAACGTCCTGTAGCATATATAACCACCATTTATAGTTTTAGTTAGCTGGTATATAAACACATTCTACTCACATAATGGTAACAGAATACGGTACCTTGATTCTTCTTTTAACCATTTTTGTATCGAAATCAAGGTGTTGTACAAGTGAAACGTATTGGAGAAAACTTCACTACACTGGACCAGTTACATTAAATTATTATAGTTTTATACAAACATCTAATGTAATGAGTGGTATAGCAATATGTTGGCCTCTGGGCAACTGGAATCAGATTTATTTAGAAGGAGAAGATTGTTATTGTTTAGCACCAGTTTATGCGGAGGCTGGAGAGGTTTCTGGAACGATGAGGACAAACTCGCCAATTTGGACCACTTTTCAAGGTATGGTGTATATTATGTTGGTTCATCTTGAAGAAACTTCACATCTTATTCGTTTTTGACGAATAGCAAATATCCCCCTCTTGGTACTTACAAAAGAACAAATAACGAAAAACGAATAACGAAAAACGAGAAGCAAATATCCCCATCTTTGTGTTTACAAAAGAACGAATAACAAATATCATAGCTTCTGTTCACCTTTTTGCAGTTCAATTTTTAGGCGTCGTTCTCCTAATTTTAAGCTGGATAAACATTAACCTCTTTGTAAAAATGAATAACATTCTTTTATAATAATAATAATAATAAACTCTTTATTTTACATGGGTCAGAATTAGGCCCAATACACAAGGACATGGTCCTGTCTCACATTCAGCCCATGGGGCAATACATTGGAAAAAAAAAAAAAAAAAAAAAAAAAAAAAAATCGAAAATACATAATTTCTCAATATACAATTCGTCTGAAATACTAAAAATACACAAGTACATGTGTATCAAATGGACAGAGATATGTTCCGGCGATCAAGTACATGACCACAAATAAATATACAATACTCCACGTACAATTTGTTTAAAAATACACAAGTACATGTGCATGAATGGACAGATTTTCAACCTACAATTTGTTTATAAAATGGATGTAATATATAGTTCCCGCGGCCATGCACACGACCGCAAAAAATCACGTATTATTTCAACGTACAATTTATTTTCAAATACACAATTACATGTGTAAATAATGGACAGATTTATCTTCCGGCGATCAAGTACATGACAGCAAAAACCATATATCATTTCAATGTACAATTAGTTTTAAAATACACAAGTACATGTGTATAAAATGGACAGATTCATCATTCTGCGATCAAGTACATGACCACAAAAACCAAGGAATAGACAAGTACATCTGCATGAGACGATCAGACATCAAAACATACATATAAAAAAAAAGAAAAAAAAAGAAAAAAAAAAAAAAAAAAAAGAATTGCCAAAGCGTCAGTGCAATGTGCTGCGAGCGGGCTACCCAACCCTACTCCATTTTATGTTCTTATTTTCTATGGAGGGGGAGGTAGGATTTGTCCATGCTCAAGACCAGCTTTAAGGATGTTTACTCATCCCCCGACAGTAGTAATTTAGATTTTCAAAATGGTTCAAGTTAGACCAAAATAGAATTGTTGGTGGTGATATACCTGTGGGAAAGGGAAAATAAAATTAATAAATTACTTAAATCATTAAATCATGGAGAAACACAATTGTTAAGATAGCCATCAGCAAGTAAGCCTATAGTTGGTGAAAAGAATACCCGTGTAACAGGAAGTATGCTTATGTTAATGAAAGATTACCAAGAATCACCCTTTTCAAAAAGTCTTAAAATCTGATGCTGATTTAATATTTTCGTCTAGACCATTCCATAAAATTGATCCTTTGTATTTAATACTTTGTTTAATCAAATTGATTCGTGGTTTTTGCACCACAAGTTTTGAATTTATGCTAGAATAAGGCGTCGGGTTTATAGCTAAAGAGGCTTGAAAGGTAGGAAGGAGACAAGTTGTTCAGAATTTTATACATAAATTTATACGAATTAAAATTATGCCTGGTTTTAATGTAAAAAATTTATTAAGCCTTTTAAGATTCAGTGACAAATCAGTATTATACTTAAAACCCCAAGAATTAATCTAAAAGCAATTTTTTGTTGCCTGTGTAAAATATCGGCCGATGCAATGTCATGCGAATCCCAAATAGTTGAACAATAATCCAAATATGGTTGAAAGTGACATTTATAAAAAATAGATCTATATTTTTCAGGCATGATCTTTCTTAACTGTCGCAGTTGAAATAACTTAGTATTTAAAATTTTAGCAACGAACTTTACGTGCGGAGTCCATGAGAGATTTTGATTCACAGTAACACCTAGTAATTTAAAGTTTTCAACTTGTTCAATAAATTGATTATTAATTTCCCAATTGATAAATCTGATGAATTTTTTCTTTTTTGAGAAGTTGTAATTAACATACATTTGGTCTTATTTTCATTTAAAATCATGACATTAAAGGAACACCAGTTTAAGATTGCATCAGTATCTTCTTGCAATTTTAATTGTATGTCAGTAACCGATTTACCAGAAGTATAAATCGTAGTATCATCCGCAAAAAGATCACAGTTAGAGTTAATATGCAATGGCAAATCATTAATATAAAGATTAAACAACAAGGGACCTAAAATTGATCCTTGTGGTACTCCATACTTTTTACTTCGAGAAGACGAAAGAGTTCCATTGACGTAACAACGCTGAGTACGATTCGACAAGTAACAATTTATGAAGGTTATTAATGCATTCGAAAATTTGTATAGTTTTAGTTTTTCAATAATTATCTCATGGGAAAAACAAATCAAATGCTTTTGTAAAATCAAAGAAAATAGAACCAACCATAAGATTATTATTTACTGCATCATAAACGTTTTCAATTATGTTAGTCAGAGCTGTTTGACAAGAACTATTAGACCTAAAACCAGATTGGTGCGAATACAATAACTTATTATTATTTAAGAAATTATTTATATGTTTTGAATAATGTCTTTCAAGTGGTTTAGATACACTAGATAATACAGAAATTGGTCTATAATTATTAGGATCAGATTTAGCGCCGGATTTATACAGTGGTAAAACTTTTGCTTCTTTGAATTTATCAGGAAATATATTTGCATCAATGCATAGATTATATATATGTGTCAAAGGACCACTTAACGTAAAAGCACCATATTTGAGAAATAGAGGATTTAATTTATCTAAACCAGCACTTTTGGTTGCATTTAACGAAGACAACTGTTTGTTAATGTAGGGAATCGAACATTCTTCATTAGAATTTAACTTAGAAGTGACAAATTCTTCTATTTTATTTACGAAATAACTTTTATCAATATTTCTATGAACATGCTTTTGATTAATCAATTTGGATGCAATATTTGAAAAATGATCATTGACTACCTCGGGTTCTAAAGGAATCAGATTAGTTGAATTATTAGCCTTATTAGTTAAGGAGTTGATAACTTTCCAGATATGTTTTGAGTTTTTCTGATCTGAAGCAAGTTTTATGCTTTTTGGCTTTATCGATCATTTTAATGACCAAATTTCTACACTTCCGATATTCATCATCTTTGCCTTTCTTTTTCAAACCGTCTCTTATGCGCATTAATTTTAAAATTTCAGAGTCTAACCAGGGTGACTTTATTTCATTTTTGACACGTTTTAACTTTAATGGTGCATGGGTATCAATTATTGGCTGGATAATATTATACCAAGGTTCTAACGCAATATTGGGGTCAGATTTAGTATAAATTTTATCAAAAGGGGCTGTTGCAAGATCATTATTAAATAAATCTACATCAAAATGTTTCATACTCCGGTAGTAAATATAAACATGCTTAGGTTTTGGAATATGTGCGCCTTTTTTATTCCAGGTAATACAAGTTGGGTAGTGATCAGATAAACCATATACCGGGACATTAACTTCAGTTATATTACTTTCATTCGAAACAATAACATGATCAATGATAGTGGAAGATGCTTTAGTTACTCGAGTAGGAACTTTTATAATTTGTTTTAAACTATATAAAGACAGTAAATTATTCCAATTTGAATTTTTTCCATTTGACACATCAATATTAATATCACCTAACACAATAATTTCTTTATTTTCGTTCCAAACCTTTTCAGTTGGAACAAATGAGTCTAACCAGCATTTATTAGAATTCGGGTGCCTATAAATGCAACATATTAATAAGGGTTTATGTTTAGTGAGATTTATTTCAATCCAAATTGCTTCTATATCAAGCGATTCTAAATCTTCCCGTCTCCTACAATTTAAATGTTCTTTAACAAAAAGTAGAAGTCTAGCTGAACTATTATTACACTTATCTTTTCGAAATGGCAAGTGAAATCCTGGAGTACTGAAATATTTAGTTGGTACAAACGACTTTAGGTGAGTTTCAGATAAACCAAAAATGTCAAAATTTGAAATAAGTTGGCAAATTTGAGTCTTTTTATTTACCGCATGGCAAACATTTAAGTGACCAATATGAATACCCCGCTCTTTTAAAAAGTTATACATATTATATGGTTTAAAACAATTAGTAAGATAGACGTCTGGCTGTTGCTGAAAGTGAATTTAAAATACAATTTAATGCCTGTGAGTTATACCTTAAAGGATAAATAAAAGGATTAGATTTTCTGTTCTGTCTGACAACCGAATCTACAATGATATGAGATAAAATATTAGTTCCAAAATTATTTAAATGAACACCATCTTGCACCAAAACTTCACGAGGGGACCTACAAATGAAAGAATCGTAAATATTAATATACTGACATCTATTGTCATGACAAAACTGCCGTAGAAAATAGTTAAATTTTTGGCACCGCATCTGGAAATTAAAAGGATTAATTCGAGGGATTACAGAACATACAAATATATTAATATCGTTATAGGTTAATTCCCAGCTAACAAGAAACGTTTTCGAAACATTTTATTTTGGCTTTTTTTCTGCTTTTTTTTAACATTTAACAAATAACGTTTTTGAAATGTTTTGAACATGTTTAAAATATATGTTTTTGTTATGCTGCAATAAAATCAATTATTGTAACATTATATTCATGTTTTAAAGACGTTTTCAAATACGTTTTCCTTGGTCCGTTTTCTGTTGTTAAATTGAAATGTTGTGAAAACAACTAAAACACGTTTAAAACAAATGTTTTCTTACTCATTTGTAAAACAGTTTAAACAAACGTAATAAGAACATAACGAAACATTATTTTAAACATGTTGAAGTGGAATATTTATAAAAATGCTTTGAGAATGTTTTTAAATGGATTTTAACAAATGATCTTAAACAAGTTTCAGTAAAAGCGATCTCTAACTTTATCAATAATGTTTTTAAAACGTTTTTAAAATGTTTTATAAATGAGGTTAATGTGAATTATTGCAACAAAAAATCAAAATGTTAAGAAAATGACTTTGAAACATCTCATTGGTGAAAGATTTTATCACATTTGTAAAACAGTTTACATAAACGTGAAATGAACATATCGAAACATTATTTTAAACATGTTGAAGTGGAATATT
>JAUJPP010000316.1:0-13738 GCA_030562195.1 Nipponacmea schrenckii
TATACAAGTTAGATCTATATTGTATTCAAGGGTAGAATAAATAGTAATAGAAACTATACAAGTCAGATCTATATTGTATTCAAGGGTAGAATAAATAGTAATAGAAACTATACAAGTCAGACCTATATTGTATTCAAGGGTAGAATATATACTAATAGAAACTATACAAGTCAGACCTATATTGTATTCAAGGGTAGAATAAATAGTAATAGAAACTATACAAGTCAGACCTATATTGTATTCAAGGGTAGAATAAATAGTAATAGAAACTATACAAGTCAGACCTATATTGTATTCAAGGGTAGAATATATAGTAATAGAAACTATACGAGTCAGACCTATATTGTATTCAAGGGTAGAATATATAGTAATAGAAACTATACAAGTCAGACCTATATTGTATTCAAGGGTAGAATAAATAGTAATAGAAACTATACAAGTCAGACCTATATTGTATTCAAGGGTAGAATAAATAGTAATAGAAACTATACGAGTCAGACCTATATTGTATTCAAGGGTAGAATAAATAGTAATAGAAACTATACAAGTCAGACCTATATTGTATTCAAGGGTAGAATAAATAGTAATAGAAACTATACAAGTCAGACCTATATTGTATTCAAGGGTAGAATAAATAGTAATAGAAACTATACAAGTCAGACCTATATTGTATTCAAGGGTAGAATAAATAGTAATAGAAACTATTGGTTGATTGAAACTAGAAATTTAATTAGAGGTCCTCTTATGCTATCAAGGCATTAAGTTATCAAATTAGGGTATTTGACTTAAGGGGGTTGACAACCTTATCGTTCGAGGTGTATTTCAATCAAGAAACGTATTAAGTTTATATCCATTCTATTTGGCATTAAAAAAAATCATCTAGTAAAATTATTTTAGCTCAATCGCTTTAGTAGTTTGTCAGGTATCGGTCCGTAAAGATAATCTATTTATAGAACACAATGGGGTATTCCTCTATGTTGACGTACAAATTACGTTGTCAGTTGACATTTTTGAGTACTACGTCATCGGCTAAATAAACCTTTTCTACGTTTGTCGTTCAGATTTGTAAGCGAGATATGGTTTTGGAAAAATCTGTGTTGGGGGAATCCAGAAGTCACGTGATGTCCCATAAATCATTACGTCACATGTAAACAGAGAAATTTTATGATTGGTGTGTAGGGGTGTTTTGACATGTGCTAATCCATTGTTTTAGCACTCCAATTATGTGGTTATCGGTGCATATCGATGCCTAAAAGGTGCTTAAAGATTTCTACAGCATGAAAGACAATCTTTTAACAACATGATCGTTAATTACGTAAGGTTTACATGTGTTTGCAAAATGTTGAAAAAAACTGCCATTTTTCCAAAAGCATATCTCGCTTACAATTTATCCGATTTTTACAAACTTTGGCTTTAGCTAAAGCTTACGATGTCCTCTATAATTTTACGTTGGCTTTTTTTTATAAAATGAATAGTTTTTTAAAAATTCAATTTTTCGTAAATGCACACGCAAAATTTTGATTTCTATCAATATCTTCAAAAAAAAAATTTTCCAAAAAGCCAACGTAAAGTTGTAGAGATACATGTAGACTTGTGTTGTGCAAAATTTCAACCTTCTATATTAAATAGTCTTGTAGATATGCTAATTTTAAGGGAATAATTGACGTTTTTTTCGTTCATCTTTCATACTCTATTTCTCAAAGTTGAAAAGTCATAAAGAAATAAATTTTATATTTTTCGACAGCTGAAAGTCCCCTCTTTCAAGGGGTTGAAATCGTCTATTTCTTGTGCATAGGTTTAGGGTTGTCAACCCCCTTAAGATACTAAATGTCACCACAGATTAGCACCACCTTGCCAAAATATAAAAAAAAAAAAAAAAAAACTTACGTTCTGGTGGAAATAAAAATGTGTTATTTTCAAACACACCCTCACACTCTTCTTCATCAGAAACTGTAAAAATAATCCGAGGTTTTATTTGTTCAATGGAAACACTAGTTAAAGAGTTAGATTTAAAACGATTGGTATATGCTGAAACCATAGTAGTTTTGAGTGTTGTATTTCCATATAAGACCCATATACATAGTATCGAGTGTTATTTCTGTGTTAGAATCATACATAGTATCGAGTGTGTTATTTCTGTGTTAGAATCATAAACAGTATCGAGTGTGTTATTTCTGTGTTAGAATCATAAACAGTATCGAGTGTGTTATTTCTGTGTTAGAATTATACATATTATCGAGTGTGTTATTTCTGTGTTACAATCATAAACAGTATCGAGTGTGTTATTTCTGTGTTAGTATCATACATAGTATCGAGTGTGTTATTTCCATGTATATTATACATAGTATCGAGTTTGTTATTTCTGTGTTAGAATCATACATAATATCGAGTGTGTTACTTCCATGTATATTATACATAATATCGAGTGTGTTATTTCCATGTATATTATACATAATATCGAGTGGGTTATTTATGTGTTTGAATCATACATAGTATCGAGTGTGTTATTTCTGTGTTACAATCATACATAGTATCGAGTTTGTTATTTCTGTGTTAGAATCATACATAATATCGAGTGTGTTATTTCCATGTATATTATACATAATATCGAGTGTGTTATTTCTGTGTTAGAATCATACATAATACCGAGTGTGTTATTTCTGTGTTAAAATCATACATAGTATCGAGTGTGCTATTTCCATGTATATTATACATAATATCGAGTGTGTTATTTCCATGTATATTATACATAATATCGAGTGTGTTATTTCTGTGTTAGAATCATACATAGTATCGAGTGTGTTATTTCCAATTATATTATACATAATATCGAGTGTGTTATTTCCATGTATATTATACATAATATCGAGTGTGTTATTTCTGTGTTAGAATCATACATAATATCGAGTGTGTTATTTCCAATTATATTATACATAATATCGAGTGTGATATTTCCATGTATATTATACATAATATCGAGTGTGTTATTTCCATGTATATTATACATAATATCGAGTGTGTTATTTCTGTGTTAGAATAATACATAGTATCGAGTGTGTTATTTCTGTGTTACAATCATACATAGTATCGAGTTTGTTATTTCTGTGTTAGAATCATACATAATATCGAGTGTGTTATTTCCATGTATATTATACATAATATCGAGTGTGTTATTTCTGTGTTAGAATCATACATAATATCGAGTGTGTTATTTCTGTGTTAGAATCATACATAGTATCGAGTGTGTTATTTCCATGTATATTATACATAGTATCGAGTTTGTTATTTCTGTGTTACAATCATATATAGTATCGATTGTGTTATTTCTGTTTTAGAATCATACATAGTATCGAGTGTGTTATTTCTGTGTTACAATCATACATACTATCGAGTTTGTTATTTCTGTGTTAGAATCATACATAATATCGAGTGTGTTATTTCCATGTATATTATACATAATATCGAGTGTGTTATTTCTGTGTTAGAATCATACATAGTATCGAGTGTGTTATTTCCATGTATATTATACATAATATCGAGTGTGTTATTTCTGTGTTAGAATCATACATAGTATCTGTACGAAACCAATATAGACCCTGATCATGAATCAAACATACCCTGATTATGTACCTTGTTTATATATGAATCAAACAGACCGTGATCACGTGATGATGATTTATTGTATCAAAGATGGCTGAATTTGAAATGACCACGTGTAAAGGATTATAAATAAAAGACTGAAATATATATGTTTTATTGTATTAATTACATGGTCCGACGAGACGGATAGTTATTGAAGTAAAATTTGGACAAAATGCCGCCTAAAACGAGTAAAACTGATGTAAAGAAAGTTATGTTTATCAGAAAAGAACAAAGAGCGATGCTCAAAAGAATGGCTGAATCAGCACAACAGATTATTTTTTCTACCACTACCCAGGAATCAGAAATTGACGAATTAAAGGCCATTAAAGTGTCGTTAACAGAGAAAAAAGGTTTGTTAAGAGAAATGGATTCTCAAATTTTAGATTCTTTGGAAGAAGAAGACCTAAGTACTGATATAATAGACAGTTTTGAGTTCGAACAGGAGTTAAATAAATGTATAGTGAAGATAGATAGACACTTATCATTGACTAAAGCCGAAAAAATGAATCACAATTCCAGTGAACCTAAAGCTGACATAGTACGTCCAAAACTACCGAAGTTGACTTTGAATAAGTTTAGTGGTAATCCTCAAGAATGGTTAAGTTTTTGGGACAGTTTTGAGTCAGCTATACATAATAATCCTAAATTATCAGAAGTGGATAAATTCCAATATCTAAAGGGACAGCTGACAGATTCTGCAAATAGTAGAATTGCTGGTTTGACAGTTATTGGTGACAATTATTCGGCTGCTGTTCAATTGCTGAAAGAAACTTTTGGTGATCCACAGAAAATAATATCAAGTCATATGGAAGATCTCTTAAATCTGGAAGAGGTAACCAATGCCAAGGACATCAATCGGGTACGCACTTTTTATGATACCATTGTTTTCCATGTACGTAACCTAAAGACATTGGGTATTGAGGCCAATTCCTATGGCTCGTTATTGATGTCCATAGTCATAAGTAAACTACCTCAAGAATTAAAGTTATGGGTGACTCGTGAAACAAAGAATTGGAACATGGATGAATTATTAACAGTCTTGAAGAAAGAAATTGAAGTTAGAGAAAGATTGACAGCTGTGACACCTGGAGATAGTACTAAGAAAACCAATGGAGATAGTTCAAGCTCAAAGAATAAGTTCAGTAATGGTAATGGTAAACCGTATTATAAAACAAGAACTACTGCTTCAACATTAGTGACAGCCAGCAGTCAACAAGGGCCTGTGTGTGTGTTCTGTGTGCAACAACACCCGTCATCAAAATGTCACATTGTGACAGATGTGCAGGCTCGCAAGAGCATTTTAAAGCGTAAGAATAAGTGTTTCTTATGTTTGAGGTCCGGACATAATATGCGTGACTGCTATAAGAAAAGCTACAATTGTTTCCAATGTGGTGGAAAGCATAATAAAAGTATTTGTGAATTTAAACAGCCATCTTATGTGCAAGATGATAAAACACAGAGTTCAACTTCTAATACAAATGACACTGCAGCTCAGCCAGTGTCCGTGACATCCAACATTTCTGTTAATAATCACAGTAATATTTTGCTACAAACAGCTGTGGGAAAAGTGTGTAATACTGAAAACCAGCATGAAATTTTAGCTAACTTAGTTTTTGACTCATGTAGCCAGCGTACATACTGTAGTGAGAAAATTAGACAGTCTCTTTGTTTGGAAACTGTTGGACGTGAAAATTTGCTGGTGAAAGCATTTGGAGAGGAAAGCCCTCGTCTAAAGACTTGTGATATTGTACAGTTAGCTGTGAAAAGTAAAGATGACATGTTATTGTTTGCCTTCAATCTGTAGCCCTATATCTGAGCAGTTGACTTATCCAGCCAGAAACTATGCTCATTTACAAGGATTAGAATTTGCAAATTCATCCACACAGTCCAATTTTGATGTGGATTTGTTGATAGGGGCAGACTTTTATTGGAATTTTATTGGTAATGAGGTTAGACGGGGGAGTATCCTGGACCTGTTGCTATTTGGTCACGATTAGGATGGATATTATCAGGCCCTGTATCCGGCTCTGTGGCTTCTCCCAGAAAAGATAGTTCTGTTTGTCTTGTTAATACACATGTACTGCATATTGGGGTTGAATCTTGTGAGTCGAAATCAGACTATTATTTGCACGAAGAGCTAAAACGTTTCTGGGATCTAGAATCCATAGGCATATCTCAAGATGAATCTAAAGACAACATTGTCATGACAGAATTTAGGGAAGGCATACAATTTAATAACTTGATTAATAAATATGAAGTTAAATTACCTTTTAAAACCGGCCATAATATCTTAGAAGATCATTATTTAGTTTGTATTAAGAGGCTTAATAAGTTATTGTTGAAATTGCGAAAAACCCCAAACATTTTGGTTGAGTATGATAAAATAATTAAAGATCAATTAGAATCAGGTGTAATTGAAAAGGTAGAAATAGATAATTATGTTGAACCTGGGACATTGCATTATAATCCCCATAGAGAGGTGATAAGATTAGACAAAGATACAACAAAGCTTAGAATGTTTATAATGCATCAAGTAAATGCATAGATGGACCCAGTCTAAATGAATGTTTGTATTCAGGACCCTCACTTAATCCATTAATTTTTGACACATTGTTAAGATTTAGATTGTATGCCATTGCTGTAGTGGCTGATATACAAAAAGCTTTTCTTAATATTTCTATCGCAAATGAACATAGAGATTATCTAAGGTTTCTTTGGATTGATGACCCTTTTAGTGAAAAGCCAAACATAGTTGCTTATAGATTTAATCGGGTTGTTTTTGGGGTAACATCTAGCCCGTTTATATTAAATGCTGTTATTAGACATCACTTGTATAGTTATTTTGATGATAATGATTTTGTTCAATATGTTCTAAAATCCTTGTATGTAGATGATCTAGCTTGTGGTGCTGAGAATGTTTCTAAAGCCTTTGAGATTTGTAAAAAATTGAAATTATGTATGCTAACAGCAGGTTTTAATTTAAGGAAATGGGATAGTAATTCTCAAGAAATTATGGATTTGATTAATGAATGTAAAGATTTTAATGATAAAGATGATTGTTCCCAATCTTTTATAGCAGAGGATGATAGGGGGGTTTTAAAAACAAAGTGCAAGATACAAAGGCAGATTGCTCAAGTGTTTTGGGAATTAAGTGGAACAGTAAACTGGATATTTTATATTTTGATTTTTCTAAGATGTTAGATCATTTTGACAATACTGAAGTAATAACAAAGCGAACTGTATTAAGTTTTACTGCTAAGTTTTTTGACCCTTTAGGTCTTATTTCACCTATCATTGTATTATTTAAGTTGCAATTTCAGAAATTATGTGAAAAGAGTGTTGAATGGGATAACCTGTTAGACATTGATTTTATTAATACTTGGATAAGTTTAGTTAATAGTTTAAGAGAAGTAAATGAGATATCATTAAGACGTTGTATTTGCAGTAATTTAAAAGAATCAACTTCTTTACAATTTCATGTATTTGGAGATGCATCAGAAAAGGCTTATGGGACTTGTGTCTATTTAAGGTGTGAGCATTCTGATAAAACTGTACATTGTAACTTGATAGCTGCCAAATCTAGGATTACACCTATTAAGAAACAGACTATACCCAGACTAGAGTTATTGGCTTGTCTGATAGGTACCAAGCTATTGACTTGTATTAAAGAGGCTGTATGTGATTTATTTGACATTCCTGTTTATTTTTGGTCAGATTCACAGGTAGCGCTTGCTTGGATAAAGAATTCAACTAAGGTATACAAGCAATTTGTTAACAATAGGGTTACTGACATTCGAAAGTTGTCTGACATAAATAGTTGGTTTTACTGTCCAACAAAAGATAATCCAGCAGACATTTTGTCAAGAGGCAGTTTTGCTACTGATTTGATTGTGAATGATCTTTGGTGGAAAGGTCCGGTATTTTTACAGGAGTCTGAAGTTTTCTGGCCCAGTGCCAATACAGAGCAATTGGTGAATGACCTATTTCTGAGTGAGGTAAAGAGGTCAACTGTTTGTCTTGTTAGTAATACTGTTATAGTCAATATCGAAAAAGTGGTTGATGTTAATAGATATAGTTCCCTATCAAAATTGTTGAGAGTGACTGCTTATGTTTTGCGTTTTGTAAATAAGTTAAAGCACAGGAAGTGTCATACAGATAAGTTAATAACAGTTGAAGAGTTAGAAATAGTTGAGAATTTATGGTTGAAAAACATACAGCATGTAGAATGTGTTGGTGACAAATTTAAGAAACGACAACAGACATTAAATATTAAACAAGATGAAAATGACATTTTGAGATGCTACGGTAGGATAGGAAATTCAGATTTAGAATTTAATTGCAAATATCCTATATTTTTGCCTGAGAATCATGTATATACTAAGTTGTTAGTTCAAAAGAGTCATATTAATGTAAAACATAATGGTACTATTGAAACATTAGTTGATTTAAGACAGAAGTTTTGGGTATGTAGAGGTAGACAGGTAGTTAAAAACATTATTTCCAAGTGTACTGTTTGTAAAAGACTTGAAGGACAATCTTATGGGGTTCCTTTGCCACCACCCCTTCCCGCATTTAGGTTAAGTGATAATTTTGCATTTCAAAATGTAGGTGTAGATTATGCTGGACCCTTATATGTGAAAGATTTGTATTCTAATAGTCAAGACATAAATAAGGCATTTATTGCATTGTATACTTGTGCTTCAAGTAGAGCCATACATTTAGATTTGGTTCCAGACGCCAGTGCTGGAGCGTTTATAAGGAGTTTTAAGAGATTTATTGGTAGAAGAGGTATTCCAACTTTGATGAACTCAGATAACAGTTTAACTTTTAAGAACTCTGAGCTGAATGCATTTATTCAAGCTAGAGGTATCACATGGAAATATAATGTAGAGCGTAGTCCATGGTGGGGAGGTTATTTTGAGCGCCTCGTTAAGAGTACAAAGCGCTGTCTCAAGAAATGTCTTGGAACTGCACGCATAACGTTTGAAGAGTTATTGACTCTTTTAGTTGATATTGAGGGTGTATTAAATTCTCGACCTTTGACCTATGTAAATAATGAGTTACTTGAACCATTGACGCCTTCTCATTTAATTATAGGAAGACGTGTGTTGTCTACTCCTTCGTGTGATTTAGATATTGTTTCAAATTCATCCAAGGCTTCTGACTTGCAGAAGAGACATAAATATATTAAGAATATACTTTCTCATTATTGGAAAAAGGGGGAAGCATGAGTATGTTGTTGGGTTACGAGAATATCATCGTTGTAAATCTAAGTCTGGACCCGAAATAAAAGTGGGTGACGTAGTTATGGTGTATGATGACAAAATCACAAGACTTAATTGGGAATTAGCTTTAGTTGAAAAGGTACTTATTGGAAGAGATAATAATATTCGTTCCGCTGTAGTTAGAGTACATGACAAAAGTGGTAAAATTATTAATATTAATAGACCAATACAAAAATTGTACCCATTAGAACTCATAAAGGACACTTAGATCCTGTATACGCTTAAGTTAGACCCTGTTATGTTATTGAAATAGACCCTGTATAGATTAAGTTAGACCCTGTTATGTTATTGAAATAGACCCTGTATACTACTTTATATATTTAAATTTTGACCCTGTACTTAAGTGTTATTATACTAAAGACCTGGTTATACTACTTAAGATATCGTTTTAAGTTAAAGTTACTTTAAGTAATTGACCCCTGTCAATTAGGGGGGAGTGTGTACGAAACCCAAAATAGACCCTGATCATGAATCAAACATACCCTGATTATGTACCTTGTTTATATATGAATCAAACAGACCGTGATCACGTGATGATGATTTATTGTATCAAAGATGGCTGAATTTGAAATGACCACGTGTAAAGGATTATAAATAAAAGACTGAAATATATATGTTTTATTGTATTAATTACAGTATCGAGTGTGTTATTTCTGTGTTAGAATCATACATAATATCGAGTGTGTTATTTCTGTGTTAGAATCATACATAGTATCGAGTGTGTTATTTCCATGTATATTATACATAATATCGAGTGTGTTATTTCTGTGTTAGAATCATACATAGTATCGAGTATGTTATTTCCATGTATATTATACATAATATCGAGTGTGTTATTTCTGTGTTAGAATCATACATAGTATCGAGTGTGTTATTTCTGTGTTACAATCATACATAGTATCGAGTTTGTTATTTCTGTGTTAGAATCATACATAATATCGAGTGTGTTATTTCCATGTATATTATACATAACATCGAGTGTGTTATTTCTGTGTTAGAATCATACATAATATCGAGTGTGTTATTTCTGTGTTAGAATCATACAATATATCGAGTGTGTTATTTCTGTGTTACAATCATATATAATATCGAGTGTGTTATTTCTGTGTTAGAATCAAACATAGTATCGAGTGTGTTATTTCTGTGTTAGAATCATACCTAGTATCGAGTGTGTTATTTCTGTGTTAGAATCATACATAGTATCGAGTTTGTTATTTCTGTGTTAGAATCATACATAGTATCAAGTGTGTTATTTCTGTGTTAGAATCATACATAATATCGAGTGTGTTATTTCTGTGTTAGAATCATACATAGTATCGAGTGTGTTATTTCTGTGTTAGAATCATACATAATATCGAGTGTTATTTCTGTGTTAGAATCATACATAATATCGAGTGTGTTATTTCTGTGTTAGAATCATACCTAGTATCGAGTGTGTTATTTCTGTGTTAGAATCATACCTAGTATCGAGTTTGTTATTTCTGTGTTAGAATCATACATAGTATCAAGTGTGTTATTTCTGTGTTAGAATCATACATAATATCGAGTGTGTTATTTCTGTGTTAGAATCAAACATAGTATCGAGTGTGTTATTTCTGTGTTAGAATCATACCTAGTATCGAGTGTGTTATTTCTGTGTTAGAATCATACATAGTATCGAGTTTGTTATTTCTGTGTTAGAATCATACATAGTATCAAGTGTGTTATTTCTGTGTTAGAATCATACATAATATCGAGTGTGTTATTTCTGTGTTAGAATCATACATAGTATCAAGTGTGTTATTTCCATGTATATTATACATAATATCGAGTGTGTTATTTCTGTGTTAGAATCATACATAATATCGAGTGTGTTGTTTGATTTATATTTTATTATCATTATCTAAACATATTCACAAAAGAGATATGGTGAGTTAACACGTATTTAAATTAATTCATAATGTTTTTACAAAATGATATTTAAATGTATTATTGCCTTTTGCTAGAGATATTGCGATTGTTGTTGAGGAATATTAGGGAATGTGGGCATGAACGCATGCGTGCATATTTAACAACCACAGCGTCCTGTTTTTACCGAATTTACTGACTCGGTGATCAAAAAAAAAGATTAAATGATGTTACGTCTCATAGTTACGATAATTCGCCATTCACCTGAAGATTGTTGTAAACATGAAAGAAACATTAAATAATGTATGCAGTATCCGGCACTATTGGACTTTTTTATTGATTGATATATTTATATATATATGCGAAAATAAGGGAACCCTTCTTTAAATAACAATACAATATCATTGTAAAATTATATTTACCTTCATTATAATGGTTTGTGGTCTGAAGTTTATCATAACAAGAGTTGCTATCCACGACCAGACATGTAAAATTGTCACCATTCTGATCTAGAGTCACGTTTATTTTATATGAGGATGGCCCTAATTCCTTCATTCTTTCTCCATTTTGATACCAAATTGTGTACATTGAGGAGGCAAGTTGACAATCTCCGATCCTGGTGGGCACACTGTGACATTCTAGCATGGTAAGATTATGCCATGGATTTGGTGTTTTCCCCCCTGTAATTTGGGGCCGTCCTAAAATAAAAAATGTTTAAAAAGAAATAGAAAATATCTGATAAACTTAATCATGGCATTTAAAATAAATGTGTAATGGCAGTCAAGTCGTACAGGAGGTTGACAAGAGTTATCCGTAAAGAAAAGATTATTCTGAGATCAACATTTCCAAGTGCCACAAACTTTGTTTACAGCCCTGTTCTTTACACTATAAACTCAAACATGGAAGATTGGTATTAATCTGATTTTCATTGGGGTTTATCCAAATACAAATACTCACACCTAATTTCATCAAAATCAAACAAAAAACTAGCTCTTTATTCTGTCAACAAAGATTTCAAGAACAAGGGCAATAACTCATAGTAAAAAATGTTTGATAGGTCTAATTTTCATTACGGTTCATCATTGGGTGATTACAAACACTCACAACAAGTAAATTTAAAAAATCAAACACAAAACTACCCCTTTTTAGTGTCCAAAACGAATTCAAGAGCAAGGGCGATAACTGATGGGCGATTTCTCTGATTTTTTATTAGGTTTATCCCAGTCTAATTAAAATATAGACCTAACTTTCGTTCGTATTTTATTAGTTTCGTTTCGAATGTTTTTATTAGATATTGGCATTACAGAGGAGTCTAATTAAAGTATAGACCTAACTTTCGTTCGTATTATAAAATAAAATAAAATACGAAGGAAAGTTAGGTCTATACTAATTAAACTGGGTTTATCCTTGAATTACAAAGACTCACACCAAGTTTCATCAAAATCAATTAAGAAGCCTGCTATCTATCAGGCCCTAAGCTGTGTGGAGCTGTATAAAAAGTAAAGAAATAGCGTTGAGCTCTGCTATATTAAAATATCAGCAATGTAGACTCAGTAAAGAAATAGCGTTGAGCTCTGCTATATTAAAATATCAGCAATGTAGACTCTCAGAAAGCGATGCCTTGTTGACAAGCTTTGTATTGATTGGTCAATATTCATTTTAATATCCTTTGTTAATCGTGCCCAAATTCAATCTTGTCAAAGATCTCTTGAATTAGAACTACAATATCTAAAAAACTGTGTCCTGTATAGTGTTCATAAACTACATTTAACAGTGTACAGGGGTTGAAATTCTAATATCCTTATTGAATCGTCCCCAAAATTGGACAAAAACTGTGGTATCTACTGCGTTCACAAGCGAATTGAAGATGGACCTCCAGAGAGGGGCGATGACAATTCATTCCTCACCATAAGGTGGGCATATAAAAATGGAATTGAAACATTAACAAACTTATATCTTGGTAAAATTAAACAAATGTCTAACCTGTTACAGACAAACATATCTGTCCGAAATAAATTGTTCTGGAATGTATCTTACAATATATCTTATAAATTCCAACATCATTAATTATTATTTCTCTTTTAATAGAAATAAAATTGTCATAATCAATGAAGATTTCTGTTTGACTACCATCCCATTGATTCATAGACTTTCCGTCCATAAACACTGTTACTTCTTCGGCTGAATTCCTCTTCGTGAAGGTAACAATTATATATCTCTGCAGATCCTTGAAGTTTATTTTATTGGTTGGGATCCGTTTGTTATACTCCTCTTTCATTTCAACTAGTGGAAAATTCCACACAAGTCCCTCTCCAATAACACCGTTTACCACTGAATTGATGCTTATTGCTGAAAATAAAATAACAGTTCAATATGATACTGTCGTAATTTTTTCTACTTAATACTGATTGGGATTATAAAAACAAATTCAAATTCAAAATTGTCCAAAACAGACAATATACAAGCGGTTGCCTAGCAAGATACGCCCACTTCCGTTATAGATTTTCAGTATATCAAGGTTGGTTGTGTCAAATTGTACCAAACATCAAACTTATCCAAGACATCATGTTGGTTTATAAAATGTTAGTATGTTAGGTTGCCTAGTAAACTGTAAGAATTGAGATGTAAAAGTTAAATAGTTAAAATAAAAAGATTTCAACAGTACCTGTTTGAAAACAGCATATCGCTAGTATGACTAAAACCTTCATTCTGAAACAGAAAATTAACCCCCGTTCTAATTAATACTACCTGTTTGATAGTCTTAGGATGCAATAATTTTTTTTTCATTATAACCAAAAAGTCCAAAACTACTTCCAAGAATAGCACGGGGGTTTTAAGTAATGTACAGTATATATAGATATACTACTAGTATATAGATGAATTTATGAATAGATGAAATGGGGCGAATTTAATCCAGATATAAT
>JAUJPP010003231.1:0-11158 GCA_030562195.1 Nipponacmea schrenckii
ATATAAATTTTATATTATAAACTGATATCTACAGGCAGAAACTAAAGAAAAGAGGGGACCACCTTTTGAGCTGTAATCTACAGACACTGTAGAATTAAAGCGAACCATCTTTTAAACTGTAATCTACAGGCAGACACTAAATAATAAAGTGGACCATCTTCGGAACTATAGTCTACAGGCAGACACTGTAGAATTAAAGCGAACTATCTTTTAAATTGTAATCTACAGGTAGACACTGTAGTATAATTTATTTACCATCTTATAAACTGTCAGCTAGAGGCAGACACCATAGAATGAAAAAGACAATTTACAGGCAGACACTGTAGAATAAATTAGTCTATTTTCTAAGAGGACAAATTTAAAGTTGGGTTCCCTCATTAGTTAGAGCCAAACTAAGCTTACTAATTGATTAATTTGGGTTTCTAATGAATAATCCATGTATTCTCAATTCAAATACCTATGTGGACGTAGAAATGCTCGGGGAATCCATTTGACTCTAATCTGCTTTGAAACGCTAGATATTTAAATGTTTTATTGCCTTTTTCTAGAGATAATAAATGGAATACCAAAATAACATTGTTGTTGTGGAAAATATTAAGGAATGTGGGCATGTACGCATGCGTGCATACTTAACAATCACATTGTCTGGTAACGTTATGATTTATAAAACGAATTGACAGACTGGGTGATCAAAATAAAGATCAACAAAATTTGAGACTTGACGTACATACCTAAAGCATTACCTTCCCGGGGGGAAATCCAGTCATAATTAGCCTTATTATGAGTTAAATAAGGAGTTGTGGGACCATCTGGTATTTTTCCCAGTCATAAGAACACCTTATTACCAGTATTACCAGTCCAATTATGGTATATAATATGAAAATAAGGGAAACCATCTTTAAGAATCACAATGTATAGTGTAGAAAGGACAAGTTACCTGGTGGTATTTTACAAACTGTTGCCGGATGCCATCCATATCTTTGATTACAATTAGGACTCTGTACAAATACAGCATTTTCACTTAAACATTCAGCAAATACTTCTCCTCCAATGTAATACAATCTAACACCTTTACCTAAAGAAACAACTATACGTGATATCAATTGTTTTTGATTTAGATTTTCTCAATATCTTTTTCATTAAAAAAAAAATAGTAAAAAATAAATATTGAAAATTGAGAAGTAATTAAACTGTCATAACATAAGTTATATCATTTTATTTTGATATCTAATATAAAAAATGTCAGCAATAGTGTATTATATTGAATATAAATTGGCAAAGTTAAATACTAAATTCAATCCAATTTAAATAAAGAGTACTTCATTTTATCTGCCAACATTAAGGCTTATGATACATTGGTTTTTAACAAACTTTCAATGTATATTAACTAATGTATACTGTCTCAGCCATTTATTAGTCATTATACTACAGACAATGATCAGAGGAAAACAACACTGATAACAAATAGTTTGTTCCTTTATTAACAAAATTTTGACAAATGCAACAGATCGAAATTTAAACCTTCACGGAGGAGGTATTTATTAATTAGATTCAACATTGCAAAACCTTTTAAGTTTGGACAAGATAAAAATTAACTTACCAATATAACGTCTTGTCATTTCAACTTGTTGAGTTCTATTAACATTAGACAGCAGTCCTAAACAAAATCTCTCTGAGTTGGAAGGGTCAGTGAAACCATCAACAGTTAATGAAGGTTGTGAAGCATGAAAAGTTTCTCCTACTCTAGTATTTAACTCATAATAGGCAATAGAACACCAGAAATCAGGCTCCTTATATGTTACTGGCTGTAAATCATTATCAGCTAAAATAAATTACATAAAACATTCATACCACATATCATAAATCAAACAATGCTTCGACAAAAATAAAAATAATTTCTATTGAGCAAAGTTTATTTTCCTACCAAAATTCATTGTGACTGTTATTGCTCAAAAAGAAACATAACATAAGTTGACTATGAGTTAATATTTTCTTTAGTAATTTAATTTTATACATAAAGATTCAATTATAAGTGTTGAAATTATTTTGTTAAACAGACTACTCATTGCTGCTTTATATTTATATTATATATTTATAAAACAAGAAAAAAATCAATATTTTAACAGCTCAAGCAAGCAAAATTCATACAAAACTGTGAAATTCAATACTTTAATAATAGTACATTGCTCATGATTTCTCACAAGTTTTTTGAGACTTTCAGAAATTCCATTATAAAAACAATTTTTTTTTCAATATGACATGATTATTTTATAAGTAATGTTTTATAAGAAAAATGGAGCACAATTATATTAATCATTGTGTTTATTGTTTCAGTTTTTAAAATGTAAAATAAATATTTGAAGTTGAGGCCATTGTTTTTGGATTCATGTTTTCAAAGTTGGGAATTTTTTTTGAACTCAAGTAATTGGTGCTTGAGGTAATCACCTCAGATTCCTGATTATCATGAATTTAAAATTACTATGATTGGAATGATGATTAGTACCATTATTTACATACTTATAAAGTAATTTTATAACATTCAGAAATACAGACAACACAATTTGAATAAACACTACTTAAGACTTTATATTTTTTTTGTCTTGAAACACTTTGCAGAAAGAACAAGTATATAGTTCAATAAGAAATATATAATTTAGAATAAATTGTTCAAAAATAAACAAAACTTACAAATAGAAGGGCTTGGTGAAACATCAATTCCATCTGAAATATAAAAAAATATTTATGAAGCTGATGACAACACAAACGCATGTGTTGTTTAGTCTTGTACTATCATGCACAATTGTTGTCAACCAGTTTTATCAAGTGATAAAAGGTTAATATACACGCAATATCATACATGTAACTAAAACTCAAGTGGTGTCTCTTTAAATACTTTTTATGATGTTCTAAGAAAACTAGTAAAACAATTGGGTAATATGAAAATGGCTAAAAACATCTCTTAAAATCAGATCATTAATTAGAAATATTCCATATCTGAGAATTGTAGTCAAACTTACAATTACATGTATTTACAGAATTAATATTATAATTCATCTTGATACAACCAATAAACGGTAGAATCCAAGAGTGTACAGAACAGTCACCAGCACTACTAGGCTCAAGACGCTCAAGACAATACTAAAACTACTTCTGTCATTGACATACTTTATCTATCTATATACAATCATCAAATCATTGACTACTAACATCTTGTATGGTCAATGGAAACTTAATACAGCACAATAATCTGTCGAGTTCCGTAGAAAAACAGTGATATATTGATAGTCTGTAGGAGTAATGACCATACTAGACTTTTATCCCTGGAGAAATTGAACACAACATCAAAGTGACAGCGTCACCTGAGAAGAAGTCCAAAAAGAAATCATGACAGACAAGAAAATTAACATTAATAAAGTGAAAATAGTATTTATAAAAGTAAAATATCAAACTATTTATTATATTCATACCTATTGTGGATTTTGATCAATATTTAAACACTATAAGTCTTCTATGTCATATTCATAAAAAAATTTTAAATTTTTTAATTAAATGAAACCAGACAATATCGTCTGATATTCTATCATAATGAGACAATATCATACAGGATTTCATAACTTTGAAACATGAGGACATGAGTGAAACTTACTATTCATCTAACATAAAGCAGTTATTGAACAAACTAATTACAAATTTTAGAATTTCCTTTTCACAGATCAGCATCATTATCAGGATGATAATTACTCTTGAAATAAATATTTACTTTGTGACCTAGGTTTGTGCTTCAAGAGACCATGCAGGTGTTTAAACGAGGCTATGACTCCCTCACCATCTAACACTGCTTGTATAAAACATATTACACATAACATAAAATATTCAGTTATTTCAGGGTTGTAACTTGTAATTGTTAAAAAACACCTAATATATTACCCGATCACTTATTTTTATCTAGATTAAGCAATACTTAGCCATAAGCTCAGGCTCCTGATAAGACACAGATCTTCACTGATAGCCATAAGCAAATATCAATCAACAGTTAAGGCCATACAAAGTAAATTGTCTGTTTTACAGGCCCCGCGCGCTCCGGTAAAATACCCCGCGCTCCAAAACTATTTATTGACATTTTAGAATAATTAATAAATAATGCGCGCGCGTCTCCAAAATTGTGTGTAAAATAGAGTTATTTCCCCGTTCCCGAAAATATTTTTTACCATAATTATCTCCCTTGACGTTTAACGAAAAACCGGAAGTGGCTTAGAATGCGTTTTTCATCACCGATAAAAAGATTTTCTTCTACAACTTTAAACGGAAATTGATTCTGATACAATTTAAAGTTCGAAAATACAATTATTTGCTGAAGGAAGCACAATTATGAAAATTATTCACACTTTCGTGAGGACAATCCAAACATTAAATTAATCTTAATCTTGATGATTTCGTTTCTGGATTGTAATGGTGGAACAAATCGAGACCCGTTAAAATTACAAGTAAAAGAATTCACCGGGTGTTTTTCTGCTATTGATTTGAAAGTAAATATTTATGGAAAATGGGGAAAGAATACAATAAAATACGAATTTTATACGTTCGAATACGATCGATTTTCTCATTATTGGTATCACTCAACACATTCCGCTTTTCTCAAGTTAAAACCGGAAGTACTCCGTTAGTACGAGTTCTCGAAAAATCGGCATTCATAGGCCTAGATAAAAATTATTAAAATAGAAGTTCGATCTTAACAGATTGTTTTGCTCTTGTCATGTGATGTGATGTATGACAATTTGTTCCAAAATTTCCAATAATAATAATTATTACCGATACCATACAATGGTATTTTAAAATTTCAGTTTACAGATGGATAGAAATCCTACTGTAGTAGAATAACATTGTCTTGACATAATATTATCAGCCCTGATGCACCCTAAGTGCATCATTGTCAGAGGTAGTAAATATGTTGGAATGATTATGTTTATGTGAAGTTGAAAGGTAAAAAAGTTCTGTTATTTCTATCAACTATTATCATTCAAACCCCCAAAACATCTGATAGTTGCATCTGAATGGTGATTTAAATCTATTTTTTTAAAATTTTTGGAAATAAATAATAAATAGCTTCGCTCGCTCCGATTTCTTCTGGTGCCAAATTTAAAAAAGCGCTTATAAATAATAAATAATAAATTCGCCCTCTCGCCCCATTTTTTTTAAAAAAAGGCCTGTAAAACAGACAATTTACTTTGCACGGCCTAAGATAAAAGCAAAATAAATAAAAATAAAAGATTTATATATCATGTCATATTTGAAAGATATATGTCCACCAGCAGCTTTGATTCCAAGTACAAATCATTGTGTGTTGTCCATTCACATTCAGTTTATCACTATTCTATAGAGAATTTTAAGCAAACAAAATAAAAATCAAAAGAATCCATAAATAATTGTTGTCTGTAGAATTTGCGGAGTTGCACTATGAAAACGCAAACATAAGTCGGACACAATATTTGGGTGAAAAATTATCATATCATTATGAAAATCAATAGGGATCATCTACATAATGACATTAACCTACAAAATCAAAATCAAAAGAATCCATAGAGAACTGTTGCCAGTGAGTGACCACAAGTTGCACTCTACAGCTAATGGGAAAAAAATGCTAAGTCAGACACCATGAAATTGGAGAAAAATCATTGGATCATCCCAAAAATCGATAGGAATCATCTTCATAATGAAACTGACCCACAAAATCAAAATCAAAAGAATCCATAAAGATTTGTAGCCTGTAGAGTGAGCACAATCAAATGTGAACAGACCGACAGACCGCCGGGGCGATTACAATATACGCCCCAAATAAATTTGTGGCATATAAAAATATAAGCACTTAATCAAATAATTTTCAAAATGGAGGCTGTAAAATGGTGTTTGTACTAGAAGGAAGAAAAAAAATTTATGATTGACCACAGAGAATGTTCCTGGCAGTTAAACATCAATGACAAAATTTTCATGTTAAATTTTTAGTGACATTAGGAAGTCCCGCTTGACTGAAAAATTACTCTTTAAATATTATGTGTGACAGTAGATAATTAGTAGTTGTACTAGTACTCCCTTGATACCTACTATTTCATCCAATTGATTTATAAAGATAGTATTTAACTCTTACTTAGATACTGTCATTGATATACTATCTTTTTCATTCTTCCCCCAAAATCTATAGCAACATTTTATTACTTTATTAAAGGCACAGACACAAAAGGGAAATAAAATTCACCAAAAGATATAAGAATGAATCTTGTAAGTCATCACACAATTCATTTGAAGTGATACATGTAGCTCTAAGATATAAAGATAGCTTGCCAGGCAAGGTAGGCAATAAGCCAGGGCAGCACGAGGTCGTTTCTTACGACTAACTATTAGAGTTTCTAAAAAAAAATTCCAAACTGGCAGCTAGTGGGCACTGTACACATGAAAGGCGCAGAGCCTAACATGGAGGTAATATGCGATGATACGCTCTGTACAGTTTTTCCGATGTTTTAAATATACAGTGTATTTATTTTTTTTACTTTAGATTAATTAGTTAGGGCACCTGGCAGTTTGGGCTTCCTATTGTTTTCCAGAAGCAAAACAGCCCTAGATTCGGCCTAGTAAGCGCACACTGGTAGCTTTTTTAAATAAGCTAATAAGAGACAAAAAAAATCAAGTTGGACATGATATTTGTTTTATGCATGCCATACAAGTATAGTTGAACCTTTTTAACTAACACAAAAACGCATTTTTATACTTCAAGAATAAGAGCACACTAGTTTTACAAAAAATTCAAATTCAGTGGCATATTACTACACAAAAAATCAATGGTGCCTCACAGTTATAGTAATAAGTGCAGGAGAATCATGTAACATGTAATATATTTTTATAAAATAAACTCTGGCTAAGCATAGTTGTGCACGGCAATTAGAGGTATGTTGATATAAAACAGATATATATATAAAAATAAAAAAAATTCATTCTATTAAAAAACAAAATAAATCTGTTGGTCCGGATGGTTGATTCCACTTGCCATCTATGATCCAAAGGAATCTGTCCTGCAGAACAAGTTGAATATTAAAAAATCAAATGCTTTGATCAATAAATGCTTTGTCTACCACATGTAAGGAATTCTAGAATGTAATGTAAATTGTTGAAATAATACAGGAAAAAAAACTCAGGTGTAGTATTATATAAAAAGATATTTTGTTCTTTAATAAAATGTTTACTGTCAATATTGACTTATTTCTTCATTGTATTTTACATTCAGCATTTTCTGTTGCTGCGCCACTGTCAGTCTATCGCTCACATCTTTGATGCCATGTTAGAAGCAGCTATCATACAAAAAGCCTTATCGCTTGAAGCCGACGCCTTGTATGTCAAGCTTATCTGGAGTTCATCTTTCAACCATGCACTTAAGTTTAGATCATTTACTGAAGAGGAACTTTGACAAATGATCTATTTTGTAATTTGAATCAATTGATTTGAATCTTGTGACAGAAAGTATTCTTGAGACAAAAAAAATCAGTGATTAGTAATGAAATTAGTAGAATGTAAGACCCTTTTTACTACTGACTGAATACCAAGTGACAATGTGGTAGTGAAAGTGAATTTGGACATAATTTCAATAAAATATGTTCTGATTAAAATGTATTTTTAGGTATTTAATCTAATATTAGGTTTATACAAATCTTGAGTATATCTATTACAGGGAACTTATATATTTCTTAGATCAATTACAGAGAAATAAATAGTCAACAAGACCTACTATGACTCTCAGTACCTTTACAATATAGTATTTGAGATGAATATATACCAGTGCTAAATAGTGTCAATCATGCCACGATGCGATACAAGGGTCACGATACAATACATATCTCCATATGTGGTAATGGATAATAAAAAGTAACACTTTTCTCTAAGGTTTCAATATTTTATAATTTTAACACTTAAAATTTTTGAGTTAACAAAATGTTTTTAATGGAGATATTTCACACAAACTGTTAATTAAAAAATAATTAAGCCCATATTCTACTAAATTAAGAGTCAAATAAGTTATTTGAAAACAATGGATTTCCGTAAAAGTAATTTATGATGGGATAAGATTGCAATCACTGACTAGCAAATAAATTACCTACTTTTTTATGGAATGCCATGTATCGTCAAGTATCGATACACACGACCTTGCAATACGATAAATATATCGTGGCATGTTGTATCGCGATACATCGATTCAACGTTAAATCATGCCAACACTTTATAATGTACTAACTTGACGAGTTCTGCAAATTCTAATTTCTAATTTGACTTGTACATTATTTTGTAATTTGTGGACTTTTCTCAAAGTAAAAATAAGTAGAAACGGGTTAAGGCTAGACAGTACACGAGAATTGGACAAAAATTTTTAAAAAATCAAAAATGACATTTTCATAGTTTCCACTTATTTAATACCTTCTAAATACGATCAATCCATTTTATTTCTCAAAAAGATTTATTTAGTTACCGAAAATCATGTTTTTATCTTCCTAACAACGACCAGAAAATGATTATTGTACAAAAATAACGTCAAAATAGACGTATTTTAAATGTCCATAACTTCTCCGACAATGTATTGGAAGCCATGTTGTTGATACCGGTTGAAAGCTGGTGATTGTGGCTATTTCCGTAAAAGGGAGATAACTCTGATTATCAATGCTAGCTCCGGTAATCACCGACAGAAGCAGACTACAAAATACACGAGTAATACCATATTTGGAATGACCGAGTTCAATAGAATAAATAATTGAGGGCAATGAATATATAATGAGATAAATTTTGTATTGCGCATGTTTTACGCAGCGCCATCTATTATTGAGCATGCGCACTTGGACAATAATGTAGACACGATCGGACTAGTCGCTATTGACATAGGAAAATGATCAATGCGTGATATACGAGTCTACGAATTTTTACGCACGGGACATTTACCGTATTTTCTTAGTTTTTTTTCGTAATTTTCTCATTTCAATGAACTAATTTCTTAAAAATGGTTAAAAAAAACTCGAATTTGTATTATTACTATGAGTAAATCAAAGAACAAACTTAGTCAATGAATCATTGCAAGAAATAATAAATTCTGCTATATAGAAGTCAATACTAATAATACATGCTATGTTGTTCAATTGACAATGTTTCTGCTTCTTCTACTACTAGTACAACTAGAGTTTTAAAGATAGAGCTGTCAAATTTTAACACATTCAAGTTTATATAATTATGATCAAATCCTCAATAGGATTTAAAGTCATATATGAAAAAGTTTTAAAAATATAAACACTTAAACTTCAAAGTCTTTTTTCTCATTTTGTAAAAAATTTGTTTTGAGCCATGATATCTCCCACAGTTTTCATCATAGAGATGTCAAATTTTGGCACAATAAAGCTCACTTGATTACTAAGAAATCTTCAGAAGGGATTTTGGATATCTATAATAGTTTTGAAAATATGAGCGCTTGAATGTTGAATTTTGGGTCATTTTCTTCCCACTGTAGTCACAGTCAAAATATTCATTGTATCAAAAAAAGCCTCTGAAGATCTCTTAGTATTGTTATAAGCTTTATTTTGGCTTTTACAGATTTCAATTATCTTAATTAGGATTAGAGATATCGTGGTTTGAAATTTGCGACTTTTTTCAACGTTTCCATGGTTACCAAAGCTAAAAATCAACTCTTAACAACAAAAACTTTTTCTCATCTGTTCTTAATACTAATTGAATGATGTAAGCCCTCTAAACACCATATCAAGTGATAAATTAAAAATTTGAATTCTCGTGTACTGTCTAGCCTTAAAACAAATGATATTTTATAAGAAAATATAAGAAGCAATTTTCTGTCCCCCTTGGTTTGATGTTTGCCTATTGATTAACTAATTTTCAGAAGAAGAGACAATCAGACAATATTAACTCCCATTTATCATTTCTGATGTTAAAAAATGAAAAAAAAAAGCCAAGTAAACCTTTTGTAGTCATGGTAATTAAGGATTACCTTTATTTTCTGAAGCTTTCTCTGTATTGATCAGGGAGACAATCATTGTGTGATTAGTTTACTGTTTAGATAGTTATAACCTATGGCTATAAACAAAGTTAACAACTAAGAAAACTGCATAGGGCATTAACATAGTGAGATAGACTGTTGTTATGTCATATAATTTCTTAGTTTAGTCAACAGACATGACCTATTTAAATGACCCATGAAATATTTAAAAAAAAAAAAAATCTGGTTGTTTTTAACATTTTTTAATTTTTTTTAATGGTAAGTTTTTGTGAATGTCTATTTTTCTCAGAGATTAAATATTTGAATCATTAGAATATTACAAGTTTAAAGAGATTTTTTAAAATGTTGTTTGAAAAACTCATAGCCTCTATTATCACTGTGACAAATTCTATGGTTTGTAATCCCACCAATTTGACCACACAAGTGAAGTCACAGTAGCACAAATTAATGTTCCAGATAGACATAAAATAACTGCAAAATCTCTATTAAATCCCTTTAAATAAATCCCTACAGAGCTACATGTACCATCTATTTGCAGGAATTAATATTTCCATTAAAAACTAGATTAGAAGATTAGACTCTACTATAATATATAAATATTTCCATTGTCATCACTAATGGCTCTATTTAAAAGATAACACTTACATTTGACATACAATTTCTTCATCACAACTTTTTAAATTAAATTTTTAAAATTAATATCAGGCTATAGCGTTTTTCTGCCAGACAATGCATTTTGAAATTCCATCAAGCAACAAAGACTTATAACTATTTGCAGCTGTTTAGGCATTTGACTATCTAGATTTACATGATGGTCTGAAATTATAGGACCAGTCGTTTTATTACCAAAATGTCTTACTGTGACAAGTGTGTAGATCTAAATATTAAAAGTACAAAATCAATATATGTAAAGTGGGAAATGGTGATATATTTAACTTGATTAGTATGATAATAGTACAATACTATAAAAAAAATTGCTATTACAGACATTTATTAGTCTAAATGATAGCCTACAGAAATATTAAATCCATAACACCATCAACTAGATAAACTCAATTATACACCAGTACTAAAAAAAAAAACCATATAATAGTTGGACTGAGTATCCATATAAAAAAAGCGAAGGGG
>JAUJPP010003234.1:0-13211 GCA_030562195.1 Nipponacmea schrenckii
CAATGATGTTAAAAAACATTGATAAAACATAAAACTACCATCATACCAGTGATCAGCTTAAAAATACTAACTGAAAAAGAAAGAATGATAATGAGAACAAATATGAAAATTAAACAAAAATCAAAATTGTTGGACAATGAACGTATATACAAGAAAGACAAAGAAGAAAGATAAACAAAAAATAAATTAATATTTAAAACAAAAGATAACATAGATGATGAACATAAACACATAGAATGGGTAGGATTAGTGAATATGATGGGTAAATCAAATTTTCATCAAGAATAACATATTTACATAATTAAATTGAAGTAGGCTAGGTGATGCATATTGAAGAGGATGGGAGCAATATAGTCAATTTATGCTGGCTCAGGTATTCCTATAAGTGTTGGCATAGTGAATCAATAACCTCAAAATATAGGGGATTTTTAAGGGCTCACATTGAGATAGTTAAAAAAAAAAAAAAAAGTTTCTTTAAAGATCGAATAAAAATATTGTCCTTTTCCTCCTTTGATCTGCACTTCCAATAATGGTCTGATACCAGGTTCGAATTCTCAGATGCCACGAGCATGAAATCACCAGAATTATGTAACGCTGCTCTTAAATGTAAAAAGAGAAAGTCTACACAATCGTAAAGTTTTTTAATTAAATCGGGGAGGGACTGGGACTTCCAATTAACTGCTAGTTAAAAAACTCTATTGATTGATTCAGCATTGTTGTTTGTCCAGAGTTTTTCATTTCTTGGATCTTTCTGTTTTGGTTTAATAACATATTCTTGAAGTCGGTTTTTTAAAATATTTTCAAAATATACGCCAAATTGTTCAATATTGTTGTCTTCACTTAGAGTATTTATGTCGTGAACTTTCTTTGAGAAGTTTACTGTGTCATCACAATTGACCAGACCTTGTTCGCCAAAAAGTTCTTGCATAATTTTATTTCGCAAAGTGTCTTTCACACCGATATTATTTTGCAAATAATTTTTGACATTATCTTTCAAATGCTTTGAGCACAAACGACGCTTCGAAAATGGAAATGCCTTTTCAATGGCATTTATCATTGCCCTTTCCTGGTCAGTTCCAAATTCTAATGTCTCACTAAATCTTATTTCAAAATTATCGATAGTTAGCTCAGTAGACACACAGTAAGTTTTATAATCCGCTTCTTTAAGCAAAAACATTGGTCCTATAAATATGGGATTGTCCTTAGTTTCTCGCCGAATCACCCGTTGGTGCTTGTACACCATGCACGTCACTAAAAATGAACCAAGATTAAAAGTTCTGTCCATTCCAACTATCGGTCTATCACTGTTTTTGAGGAACTGTTTGAAGTCGAGCAGTTGCTCTTCCGTGTAGCATATTATATTTGGAACTTTTGTTTAGTAAGTGTCACCTTTTGAACAAAAGGGTGATTGTTGATCATGTCTGAACAGACATGTAATAATAACAATTCGTCAGCAATATTATTACATGGAACTTGATCTGGTGCTTCCTTTTTCGTCCTGTACTTCAAATTTCTTATCTGTTTGGTATTTTTCGCTGCTAACACAGAATCATTTCGATTCATCTCTATAAAAGCATCCTTTGGGTGCACATTATCATATTTTTCTTTTATTATATCAAAAGTTTTCGGGTTCGTTCTCACTTTGTCTGCTTCCACATAAGTTCCAAAATATTCATAAATTGCAATATATTCATAAATTGCAATGTTGGATATTTCAGCATCCTCAGTTGAAAAATATGACACATGCTTTTTGAATTTTGGATTTGCTTTCAGAGCGGTTTCGTACCTAAACATTGTAATTATTTCACTGGCCTACAAGAAA
This sequence comes from Nipponacmea schrenckii, assembly GCA_030562195.1. Lineage (NCBI taxonomy): Eukaryota > Metazoa > Mollusca > Gastropoda > Lottiidae > Nipponacmea > Nipponacmea schrenckii. The sequence continues at coordinate 1,823 of JAUJPP010003234.1, forward strand.
GGTTAGGTAGGATCATAAAATGTAACTTGACCAGGTGATGACCATCTGGTGCCATAAAGAATGTAAACTACAGTATATCCTGCTCATACGACCACCTTTATTAAGAGCCCACCTTCAATAAGCGACCACAATAAATTCCCCCCTACGAGTTTTCAATGTAATTATCGACTAATAAGCGGCCACCTTCATTACGCGACCAGCGGCCATGTATTTATACTCCCAATTGATTAAAATAACTCAATTAAGCGACCATGACACTTCTAATTATTTCCCTTAACAAATATCAAGTTCACGCGTCGGTGATATTCAATGAGATTATCGCTAATCGGTAATTAGATAATCTTCTACAGATTAATTTTATAGCTTGTTGCTGATTAATATTGATAGATTTCATCGTATTGACAATTATTATAAAGTACTGTAAAGGCTTCAATATTTCGTTTTTGGTAAAATTTAGACTACCGTAAATTTGATCAGAAAGCGAAAGTAGGGTGTACCGGATGTTGTTATAAGAACATATTAATCAGGTGAAAATGGAATAAAGCGTGTTACCGGGCAATTAAAATGCAAGTAAAGAAGGATATCTTATTTATTTAAGGTAGAGAATTTTGACTTTGAAACGATAATAACTGTGAGAACTTTGGTTTCTAATAGAAAATAAAATACGACAAAATAGACTATATTCACAGAGTAAAAATGAACAGAGTGGAATCTTCCCTTACAACCCATTGGCCGCTTTCTTTTCGCAATGCACTCTGGGATCTGTGTGGTAGTTATAAACAATATGGCGGATAAGAGGAAATTAGAAAGCAGATATCCTTCGGGAAAAACCGGTACGCAGTGCAGAGCATGGGGTTGTTATAATTACACGGGTACCACCGATGGGATTCGTTACTTTTCTTTTCCAAAAGAAAAGAGAGGTAAGTTTGAGGTTAAGATACAGAGAGTTAAGTGGCTGAAAAAATGTTGAGGATCGGACAAACCAAACTACTAGTAGGCCTTACTACACGACCTACAGGCAGTGCACGTTTAAGATCCATGGAAATGGATAAAGAGCAGACTAATGCCACTGTCCTGGCCAAATTCCCCTTATTTCGCACTGCATGGCATTGCCCGTCTTCATTAGCTCATAAGATACAGAAGAGAAGGACGTAAATCTGCAATCATTTCCTTTTCTACACCACACTCCGATTCTAGAAATTTCCGAATCTGTAAAGGCCTAGGCCTTATTACCTTTTTTTCAAATTGTTTATTCAGATGTGACAGATGGATTATTAACATAAGGAGAAAAGACATGTTAAATTTCAAACCAGAGAATTTGAAACATGCACGCCTTTGCTCCGAACATTTTGAGGAAAACCAATTCATGAATCCAAAAGATAGGTAAGAATTGATTAATGACCAGTTTTTCACCTACGGGTAATTTTAACACTGTGATCAGAATTCTTTATGAGAAAGGAAATTCCCCTTAATTTTTACTTGATAATTAAGAAATATAGCATCGGAAGATGTCAGTTCTTTTAAATTTCTTTTTTTTTCAGAACTAGTAGTTTAAAGCCAACAGCTATTCCAACAATATTGAATGCTCCAAATCCACCAAAAATTTTGAAATCATCTCGACGCCTTTTACTGAGAGAAATCCCAACAAATGTTGAATCAGGTAACATATACTAATAGGCCTAATTAGGTCAGAAAAGACATAAGAATCGAAAGGTCGTGCACAATTTCACGATCTAAACATTTTTCGTCATAAATAGAAAATTTAAAAGTGATTTCTTTCTTGCCAATTATTGAATAATTAATAGCCGAAATGGAGACTGATGACAACCGACAGTGCATTAAAAGCGTTTAATTAATGGTTTGCTACCCACAAAACATGACATTGAAAAACAGAAAATCGTTTATGACGGGCCAATTAAGGGAAATATTTGAATTTGAATGGCTACCAGAAGTTTGAACTTGAATAATATGATCCATGTATGATAATACAATATAGATGCAAATTTGATAAATTTGGATCATTTTTTTTACTTTCCAGAAATGAGGATATCATTAAGCCTATAACTAAAGATATGTGGACAATGACCAGCGAAACAACTGATACAGTGAAATATTTGAATCAGAAAATTAAAAACCTACAAAGAGAAATCAAGAATTTGCGCAGGCGCAGGGTAGTGACAACACACAGTAGAATTTTTCCATCCAGACAGTCTATTTTAAGCGAATTAAGGAAACATTTATCACCAGTAGCATTTAAACTTGTGAGTGACCAAATGAAAGTTGTTAAAGAAAAGGGCATGAGATGGTCAGATGAGGTTAAGTCATTTGCATTACAGTTGAAAGGAATAAGTGCAAAGGCTTATAAGTTCGTTAAAAAAATATTTAAGCTTCCTTGTATTCGTAGGTTAAATAAAATAGTCAGTGACATTAACATTGAAGAAGGTTTTCATCCACCAGTCTTAAAAGCTCTGAAGGACATGAGTAAAACTATGACTGAGAGAGAAAAGTTGGTTGTATTATCATATGATGAAATTGCTCTTAAGGCAAATCTTTCTTATAATAGAAGCCTAGACTTAATAGAAGGAATACAAAAGTTTGATTGCGACACCTGCATAGATCTTGAGAAAGAATCTATCAACCATTCAAGTGTGTTTATGATACGAGGAGTCACTGGTAAATGGAAGCAGTCTATAGGTTATTTCTCCACAGCTGGTGTTATGAACTATAAAGTTTTGTTGTCAAAAATTTTGGAAGCTGTCATACTGGTGAGAAATACAGGTTTGGAACCCATCATATTTGTATGTGACCAGGGTTCAAACAACAGAGCAGCTGTTAAAGAATTGGACGTTAGTGTTGAAAAACCATGGTTTTTAGTTGACGATATTAAAGTGTATTTTTTCTTTGACACACCACATCTATTGAAAAACATAAGAAATAATCTTAGGAAACATGGATTCACACATGGCAGTAATTCTTTCAGTTGGAAATATATTGAAAAGCTCTACCAGCTTGATGTAGCCAGACCAATTCGAATGGTGCCTAGATTGACAGAGAAACATATAAATATTCCTGCATTCTCTACTATGAATGTCTCTCTTGCTTCACAGGTGCGCTTTTTCAGTATTTATAAATTTAGAGTCTTATCGTGTTTAGCATGAATTGTTATTTACTGATTTCTGGTTTGAATTTTACTTTTTTGTTATTTGACAAATTTATATATTATTTGTTTGATTATTTATTTTGATTGCTTTGTTATTTTGTTTGTACAGAATCTTTTAGAAAGTTGCAGTTGATAATTAATGTTTTGTTGTTTGAAAAGATTGGTAAGTCTTATTACAATATTACTTTGTTTCATAATATTTTGAGCTTCAAAATTTTCATTATAGATTTCTAAAATGAGCGTCTTTTTTGTGTCTAGGCATAATAATTAATAGATGATATACATTTAAATATTTCCTTTTGATTAGAAATTTAAATCTTTTGTTCCTTCCTTCCTTTTATTATTTTATGTTTTTTTTTTAAGGTATTGAGTCATTCTGTGGCAGCAGGTATATCAACATTAGCAGATTTTAACTATCTACCAGCAGAAGCTCGAGAAAACTGCAGATTTCATTGATAAATTTGATAAGCTGTTCGATTGTTTTAATAGTAATGGCCTCCAATCAGTTAAACCATTAAAATGTGCTTTAAAGGATGGTTCACCACACCTAAGTTTTCTGATAGATATGAAGGAATGGATTAAGGGTCTAACCAGTAAGAAGGAATCGCTTCCCTGTGTTGAAGGGTGGAAGTTGAACATTAATGCCCTTATACTTTTATGGCAAGATTCAAATATCCATAAAAAACTTAACTTTTTGATGACTAGACGGATAAATCAAGATTGCCTGGAACACTTTTTTGGTTCAATACGTGGAAAGGGTGGCTTTAGGGATAATCCTGATTCCCACCAGTTTCGTCTTACCTATAGACAGGCACTCTTGGATCATTAGATAATCATTGGACAAAATTCAAATTGTGAAAGCGAGGATGGTCATCTTCTACTGAAACTTAGTAAATTATACCAGGTAAATTATTTTTTTTCTATTACTCACTGAATTTATGAAAAAAGCTACTATTTGTAATTGTATAAAACAATGATTCTGCCTATCCACATTGAATTTAGAATCTCAAAACACAAAAGAAAATCTGTGGCTATCGAGTTCTGTATCCAGTATTTTTTACATATTGAATATTTATGTGTACAGTGTTAATTGATCAAATTGTGAATATATTTTTCATTTAAATTTATTTTTTTAATGTTTTCAAGGCTAAGAGCACTACCACAAGACCAAAGGATGAAGTGATATCTTCCAGTCATTCTTGCCTGGATCTAGTTAAAAATACAGAAGCCTGTTTGCCTATACAAGCTGTTGATGATTTCTCAGATTTTATTCTGGATCCTTTGCTTGAACAGCCTGAAGAAAATGTGACTGCCTACATTGCTGGTATCTTGCACATAGAGCTTTTTCTAATTTTGATTGCTCTTCCTGTATAAAGTTGTGGACAGCAAAAGACAATATTTTGGATGATCCGATTTATACTTTTATTAAATCTAAAAAATATAGTAGTACATCTGGTCTTATTCATCCCAGTTACATGTTGTTTTCTTTTGTTATGAAAATGGAATCAGTATTCAGAGATAAATTTCCAGGAATTAATAAGTTGCAAAATGTTTGTAAAGAAATTATTACTATTTTAAAAGAGAACATTTCTGATGAAATTGTATGCTCATCATCATGTTTAAATGCGCAGGATTTCATATTTTCATTATTTTCTAGAGTACGAATACATCACTGTGTAAGGGAATTTAATAGGTCCCGTGGAAAGAAAAAAACAAAAAGTAGGAAACTAATGAAGATATCTCATATGTAAATTTCAAATTTTGTACATAGTGCCTGTAAAATGGGAATATTGATTAATTCTTTTTTATCAAACGTTTATTTAAATGGTTTACACTTGTAAGTTATGTCGCAACTGCTGACTAACAGCATTTAAGATTTCGCTTATTAATATAAATTATCAGTCGACAAGCCAAATCTTAAATGCTGTTAGTCAGCAGTTGCGACATAACTTACAAGTGTAAACCATTTAAATAAACGTTTGATAAAAAAAAATTAATCAATATTCCTGTCCAACTGTGATTTTGTAAAGTTGTTAATTTGTATGCAGTATTGGAGGTTATATTATGTAAATGTATAATTGGCACAATGGGAAGATTTTTTATACCAAAATATGTAGCCTATATTTAGCTTTTACATGTATGAAGATTAATTATTAGATTTCACAATCTACAGATTAGGCTTTTATGATTATTAACCAATATTTCAATAAAATATTGAGTACACAATCTTGCCATCATATTGTTAGAGTTGTAAGAGTAATTTATCTTAAAAGATTGGACAATAAAAGAGTGTATGGTAAGTCATTTGTGAAGTTGAAACTTCTTATAATCCGTTAATTGAAGTGTTTAACTTAATGATTCTCACGTAACTTATTATTTACATATCCATTAAATACAACTCGTCAAATAAATAATTATATATACATATCTATTCAAGACAGCATCATAAAATGATTTAAAGGATTCGTTGTGATTGATCAAGATCAGTTCTAGTTTTAATTTATTTTACCTTTGGTTGTTGGAGAACAAATTTCATATATTTATGGAATAATATCAAAATAGGCTATTGCCATATTAAATTAGACATGAATTGTTTGTTTGTTTTCTCTTTATTCATAAATACATGGAACTATTTGCATACACGGCTTAAAAAGATAACTTTGTCTTTAGTTTATGCCAATTTTATGCCATTGCCATTGGGTGGTCAATTATCTATAGGGACCGTTCTTAGGCTACACGGCCATCATTTAGTTGACCAGTTTAATTAGAAGGAATTTGTGATGAAACTATGGGTCCAAGTTTCTAAAAGCACCAAATATAGTGTTTATAAGTTTTAAATACATAATTGAAAAATATTACATTCTTAAACATCTCAGATCTGTTACATAAGCCTACAACGTTATAACGTCAAGTACCACACATTTCCCAGAATGCAACGCTTTGTTTACATTCATATGCTAATGAAGGAGATTCCACTCTGTTTATTTTTACTCTGTGGTATCCCGTCGGTAGATAGGAGATAGCATGCAAAAGCAGTAGAAACTATACATGTATGAGTAAAAGTAAGATCCCATGATTTCCAAAACGTCAAAACGAAATGGTCTTGCAGTTCCTCTCTTAAGAGGCCACCTTCACTCAGCGACCGTTTTTGAATATTCCCTTGAGTGGTCTCTGAATGCAGGTTCTACTGTACATTAATTCCCAAAATTTACCCCCCCCCCTAGAAATTTAGAAACTAATTCAAGAGATAGGCTCTGGAATATAGATCTAGGCCTTAAGAGAACTTTCCTTGCAGAAATGAAATATATTGTAACCATTAGATGCAGAATGACCATAAGGGCTTGGAATCCAAAGTAGAGACCAAAATCTTGAGTAGTTAAGAAATAATCGTCCTTTTCCCTTATAATATAAAAACGACCTCGTTTATTAATTCATTGTGTCAATAGATATGTGTTATTTTATAATATTAAGGTGAGCGGGAATCATAAAAATGCGTTCAGCCATCAAAAAGTACTTTATTCAAACTCACAACAATCGTCATACAATTACGACAATCAACTATTTTACGACATTGCGTCATCATACCATAACATCTCCTTTCCTTAAGCATTTTAACATAGTTATAAATGACAAAATATAAAATGATTAGTAATTATACTCTAACTAAACAAAGTAGTTTTTTACTTTAAAACTTACCAATATCATTTAATTTCAATGAACTAAATCTCAAAACATATTATTATGTATATCCTCGAATTCTTAAATAAAATACAGTTCACCTAATCTTATAAATTCAATCTCTCTACAGGTTTCACTAATCTACCTGATCTAGTTCTATAATTACCATTTTGATTTTCTCTATTCACATCCCTATTTCTTTCATGAACAATATTTGATACAGGACTATGGTTAGGATTAACATAATTTTCTTGAGGAACAACATTTTCACAATTCTTATCAATAAGATCTAAATCATCATCTTTATTTCTATCAAGTGTAATAGGAAATGGATTGCTTTTTATAAACCTAGAATTTCTCCTATAATCACCATTATTTGTGCTAACAACATAAGATTTTGGATAATTAGTTGGCCTTGTTCAAATGTCTTATTAGTTTTAACACAGTTTCTATTATAATAATATTTCATCTTATCTTGTTTTTCTTGTAACAATTCTTTCACATTTTGTTGAACAACTGGTTTTAAACTATCATCTTAATTTACGACTCATTAATAATTCAGCTGGGGAGCCTAACACTAAAGATATTGGAGTATTACGTAATTCTAACAAACCTAAATAAAAATCATCTCCATTTTCAGCACATTTTCTAATCAAATTTTTAACACTTTGTACATACCTTTCCACCAAACCATTACTTTGTGGATAATAAGGTGAGGATGTATGATGGTAAAACTTATAATCATTTGAAAATTCCTTAAATTCTTGACAACTAAATTGAGGACCATTGTCTGAAAATATTATCTTAGGAATACCATGTGTTGAACACCAAGATTTTATAACATTAATAACAGTACTACATTTAGTATTTCTTAATTCTTTTACAACAACAAACTTAGAGAAATAATCTACACCAATTATATAATCTTTACTTTTATAACTAAATAAATCAATTCCTATTTTCTCCCATGGAACATTTGGAACATCATGTGGCATTAAAGACTCTTTACGCTTTTGTTTTTGATATTTAATACATGGTTCACAATTTTCTATCATATTAGTTACATCTTTAGAAATGCCTGGCCAAAAAACAGTTTCCCTTGCTCTTGATAAAGTTTTTTCAATATGCAAATGACTAGTATGCAATTTATTTAAAACATAATCTCTCATTGCTAATGGAATAACCACATTAGATTGCTTAAAAATTATATCATCACAAATTGTTAACTCATCTCTATAGTTCCAAAATTGTCTAAGATCTGGACTAACTTTTGATCTTTCATCAGGCCATCCAATTTCAATTTGTTTTCTTAATGAACACATAAGCTTATCTTTACTTGTTGCATTTTTAACATCATTCATAATTCTAGAAGTAATAGCTTTGGACTCAATTATACAATTAACATGAACCTTAATGTCAGTTTCTAATTTATCTGAAGCTTTAATATCAATATCAGGAATAGATGCTCTACTTAATGCATCAGCTGTTATCAACTCTTTACCTGGTATATAACTAACAATTAAATCATAACATTGTAATTTTAAACACATTCTTTGTAATCTAGGACTTAATTGATTTAACCTTTTCTTAAATATTGTTTCCAATGGTTTATGATCAGTTTCAACATAAACAGTTTGACCATATATAAATTGATGAAATCTAATACATCCAAACACAATACTTAAAAGCTCTTTTTCGATTTGTGCATATCTTTTTTCTGAATCTCTTAATGACCTCGAAGCATATGCAACTGGTTTCCAAGTATCATCAGTCTTTTGCTGGAGACAACAACCTAATCCTTTAATTGAAGCATCACATGAAATTTTAATTGGCTTATTTAAATCAAAATGTTGTAATATTGGCTCAGTAGACAAAATGTCTTTAACATTATTTAAACAATTCTCATGTGTACTAGACCATTCAAATATAACATCTTTTTCTGTTAATTTTCTAAGAGGTTCAATAATTGAAGATAAATTTGGAATATAATTACCTAAATAATTAACCATACCTAAAATTCTTTGTAAATCTTTCTTACAATCTGGTGTTGGCAAGTCTTTAATAGCCTTAATTTTCTTACTATCAGGATGTATACTCTGTTTTGATATAATATCACCCTTAAAAGTTACACTATCAGTTAAAATCTTACATTTATCCTTATTAAATTTCAAATTAAGTTCTTCGGCTCTTTGTAATACCTTATGTAAAGTCTCATCATGAATTTCCTTAGTTTTTGCATAAATTAACATATCATCATGTACAGTTATTAAATTAGGAATATCTTCAAAATGTTGACTAACAATTCTATGAAATATTTCAGGAGCAACATTGACACCAAAAGGTAATCTTAAGTATTGATACCTTCCAAATGGACTATTAAATGTAGTTAAATCAGCAGCTTTATCAGTTAAACAACATTGCCAAAAACCCTGGGACATATCTAATTTGCTATAAAATTGACTTTCTTTAAATTTTGACATAATTTCAGCTCTAGTAGGTAACATATAATGTTCTCTTAGTAAATATTTATTTAAATCACGCGGATCTAAACACACCCTCAGTTTCTTATTGTCTTTTTCAATAATCACCATACTGTTTACAAACTCTGTCGGTTCAGTCACTTTTCTAATTACTTCATATTTCTCCATTCTGCTTAATTCTTCTTTCAGTCTGTCATACAGCTTAAATGGTACATTTCTACATGGATGAACTACATCAATAACTTCTTCTTTTAACTTCATATCTACTTTTCCTGGTAACTTTCCTAGACGTCCATCAAATGGTTTTGGATACTTTTTAATCCATTCTTCTTTAGATGAATCACTGGACTGTATAACTTGAACTCTTCTAATTAGATTGAACCTTTCACTTGTCTTCAAGCCTATTGTTGGTTGAGCATGCTCATTGGTCACTATGGTAAAATCAGTTTTATGTTTACCTTTAAATTCTACATTCAAAACACATCTTCCACAATTTTCTATAGGCATATTGTTATAGCTTGTTAAATTCACTTTTGAATTACCAATTTTAATACTTTTAGATTTTTTCATGGCTTAGATTTTTTCATGGCTTTGAAAGAAATCTTTGAAAGGGAGACAATTGGTCTGTGCACCAGTATCAATTTTGAATGGAATTAATAAATCTTCAACAATCATTGGTACAACCCATTCATGATCTTGACTATTGTTTATCATATCTATCGCAAAATTTTCTTCATCTTGAGAATGTGCAAAATCAATAGTATTACGAACTTCTAACACTTTCTTCTTTTCTCTATCACCATTATTATTATTATACTTGGGTCTGTATCTTGTCTGTTGATCTCTTCGACTTCGACTAAAACAAACATTTGAAAAGTGTCCTACTTTTTTACAATTATGACATGTTTTACCATATGCTGGACATTGTCTCATTTTATGCCATTCTCCACATTTCTTACATTTAAAAACATCACTAGGCCTATTACTCTTAAAGTTACTATCTCTTCTTCTATAATTTCCACCATTTCTTGATCTTTGAGTTTCTATGGCATTAACTTCTTCTTTATTTTGGTTCTTTACTAATTCATGGTTTCTTGCCATATCTATAGCTGTATTTAAAGTAACATGTGATTTCATTTGTAGTTTTTCCACTCAGGTTTTTGTCATGTAAGCCCCATATGAATTAATCACGAATTTGATCTTCTTTGTTTTCACCATAATTACAAGTTTCAGCTAACTTGAATAAACTTCTAACAAAACACTCAACTGTTTTTCCTTCTTTCTGTTTACGGTCATGAAATATGGCTCGTTCTCTTATGATATTTCTTCTTGGTATAAAATAGTCTTCAAATTTTTCCATTACAGCATCATAGACATTTGCTTCACTTTCATCAAATGAAAATTGTTCATAAATAGATTCGGCTTCATCACCCATACAATAAATCAAATTATTAATTTGTACTACAGCTTCTTCTTTATGAAGTTTAGCAGCGATTCGGTAACGACCATACCTTTTCTTCCATTCCGGCCAATCATTCGGTTGAAGGAAATTAAATTCTTTGGGTTGCTCAATTTTCGCCATCTTCTCATCCAATTAACTTACTTAATATGATGGAGTTGCTATTTTTCTATAATATAATGCAGCATTTCAGTCAGCTTTCACTTCTGACACCATGTTATTTTATAATATTAAGGTGAGCGGGAATCATAAAAATGCGTTCAGCCATCAAAAAGTACTTTATTCAAACTCACAACAATCGTCATACAATTACGACAATCAACTATTTTACGACATTGCGTCATCATACCATAACAATATGCAATAGATGATAAACTAGACTTCTTTCCCTTTCAGTGATTTTTTTTAGTTGTTATGCATGCTTGTTGATTTTTGAATAGGGACTACTGTTTCAAACATAATCTCAGTATTTAAAAGCAAAATTACTCAAAATATTCCAGATTCCGTCCCTCTAGATGTTGACAAGGGGAATTTATCATAAAATAGGGTAAAAATCTTAAATTTGTTTATTCAAAAGGTCTCCATAGATTCCCCCCAAAAAGACAGTATACA
>JAUJPP010000317.1:0-14250 GCA_030562195.1 Nipponacmea schrenckii
CCTCCATTACCCGAAATTCTCTTCCAAAATCAGATGAAAAGGAGACATAATTCAATCTTCAAAACGTGAGCAGAAAAAAGCGCTGAAATTGAGAAATAGTAATTTTCGTACAAACTTTGAGGCAGAGCATTGTGGACGTATTATCTCAGGAATGGTCGTAGATCGCATTTCCGGTCTTCGATATTTACAAAAATTCCAGTCTGAGATGCGCCTTCCAGTCTGTTTTTCATCTTCCAGTCTGTGGTGCACCGGGTCTCTTTCTATTTTGCATTTGCAATAAGACAAGTTATAAAACATATAGTTTGAGTAAATTGATAATTTTGAAATGAGGCAAATACATGTACTTTAGAAACTGTGTCAGATGTATACTCCGATTTCACGTCCTCTTCGTCGCTTTCTCGCCCTTTTCGTCGCCTTTTTTCTACTCTCGCTTTGTCGCCTTTTTCGTCGGGGGCGACAAGTCGACGATTTTGCGTCGCCTTTTTCGCCGGGGGCGACAAGCCGACGATCGTGAGTGAACATGGCCGCAGTAGGCTTCCATAGTGGACCGAGTCCAAATGAATGCTGTAATAAAAATAACGATAGTTGTCACGTTGACATAACTGTAGTTAAAATATTGGACTCTAAATATCAGCCACTTGCCCATAACGAATGGGGATTAGTTTGACAACTACTCACATTAAATTCACTCATACTTTATTCAGAGAACTAATCCAGGTTTCAAAATGTATAGTGTTCAATGTTACGTCCAATTAAAACTTAAAGTTTATGTTCAAATCCTTACTTTCAAATGAAAAAGATAATTAATTATTCATTAGGGCGAAATCTGTGAGCATCGATTAAAGTTGTATTTCAAATCTTGTCAAATAAGCTTAACAATTGATAAATTAGGCTTTTTTTCATTGTTAATTGGTGCATTCATAATTTATTTAACGTTATGTGGACACAGGAAGGTCCATCTGTGTTTTATGGATAGTTCTGGTAGATGGGTATTTCCTACGTAATTAGGCCGATTATGAGTTAATTCGAGAATTATTAGACAAACTGACAAAGTTTTTCCATTCATTAGAACATCTTTACTTTTGATTTATATAAGTATTAAAGAAACAAACAATGAAACTCTTTTCGAAACACCAGATGCTGCCATATTGGTTGGTTCATTGTTATTGACACATAGTCTGAATATGGATGATTCTTGTTTTGATTTCAGGTTTGTTTGTAAATAAAACTCTAGTGAGTTTATGGTGAGCTGTTTTTTTTTGTTAATCTGTATTTTAAGTTGGTTAATGGATCTCAAGTTTGTCAATGCGTCTAATAAGACCGTATAACTCGGACCTTCGGTCCTCGTCAACGGTCATTATTAGACTTATTGACAAACTTTCGACCATTAACCTATACATAAAACCTGAGCGATACTTCATATCCAAAAAGATCGTGATTAACACAATGACAACCTCTAATTGGGGCGCGTTTATTTATTTAGCTTTTACCTAATCATTTTATCAATATTATGCAATATATGGAACATGCGTTGTATTTACATAGTAAACTTTGCTTGAATTTAATTATAGTTTGTCACACAGTTTCAGGGTGGCTGTAGCTCAGATGGCTAATGGACTGTTCAATGACATTATACTTTCAAACCAACAGAGATTTTCCACGTCCCTCTTCTGTTTGACTCAACTTAGTACACGACGTCATATACATAATTTTTTTTACTGACGCTCAAGCTATCAATATTCCATGACGAGGATATAGTATTGGACATTTCCCTGAGTGTTCTGTTACGACGCTTTAAATGTTATCAAGGAGGATTACAGCAAATACGCATATTCTGTCAACAGATCTCAAAGAACCTAGAAAATATTTCAAACTCTCAGAAATTTTGTCAGTTATATTTTATATTTTGTTGCTACGCTTTTAATCCCATCAGAGGGATTATAGCAAATACGCATATTCTGCCAACAGTTCTCAAAGAACCAAGAAAAATTTCCAAACTCCCAGACATTTTGTCAGTTGTATTTGGCATTTGTATCCGCGTATGTTTATTGATATAAAAGAATTACAATTCGAAGACGTCAAAATAACTGAATTATTTTAATATGTATCACCAAAACCTATAATTATGGATTTACAGACTCGATCATTTACAAAGATTGTATCCTAACTGTCCACGCCATCCTTAGGCGAGGCGCACCAGCGCACTCTCAGAAGATATGCTCGCACTTACGTACCACGTGATCTATATGGGTAGTCAAATCACACCAGACACAAGTTACCTGATCCGAGTGTCGACCTAATCCCAGTAAAGCAGTAATTGACACACATTATTAACCATTAATCTATATTTATATAATATTATGTCACACACTGATTTTTTGAATATACGAGTAGTATAGTATTGGGCTCAAAAGTATGGCGGCTGATTAGGCCCACAAATCTAACCTCGTTCGTTACGTGCATAAATTCGTCTAACCTTCATACTAACCATGTAATATCATACTTTGTACCGATGATCATCTATCTCTCGATACTAAACTATGCTAAATCTATTGTCTTTGTTTATTTCGTGCAATCAAGAAGTTTAATTGGATTCCAATGCGACCTTAATGTTACATTATATTTCTTTACTTAAATGAAGTAACACGGTCTAAGATATACGAAACACGGGATTACATTCTTAGATTTATCATAGCAACCATCAAGAAGACGTCGCTAGATGGCACTGTAGTATGAACAATAACTTCTTCCTACCGGAAATTCAGTTATTTTGTTTACGACAATCATTTTATACGCCCTCATTATAATGTGGTCGTATATTGTTGTCACGCCTGTCCGTTCGTCCGTCGGTTCACAATTGCGTGTCAACGCGATAGAGACTACAGTTTTCATCGGATTTGAATGAAACTTATTTGATATATGCGTATTATTTATTGTATGTTTCAGTTAATCTTTTGTAGACGATGTTTGTTAAATCATAAATAATGATAATGTCGGTTTGAAGAAAGAACCTGTTGTTAATATCGTTAGCAGTTGTAATTTTTTTAATATCCTGATACTCTACACAAAGCTATTGCAGACTTTTAGGTCTCAATAATTCAAAGGGGACTCTGAGGCTACATTCCATTGAGGTATTAGTCTCCGATAAATAAATCATATATGTGGACGTTTTCCATTTGAAATGTTGTTGACTTATTCATAATATGACAGGCACGTCCAAGCATGCGAATATGCCCATACACAGTTTGATAATGATGAAAAATGGCAAAAATATTTTATAATTATAAAAAATATTTTGATGTGCTTTTTACAAAGTTAGCAAAATAATTGTTTGTATCATTACCTTATGGAAGGGAATAGCTGCCATAATAAGATGCAATGAAGAAGTGACATAAAACAAGATACCTTAATATCAAAAGACATATGACAGCTTTTGTTAAAGTAAACTGTTTTAAAACAAAAGTTTTATGTTAAACTTGTTTAACTGATCACTCTTGTTTTTGTAGAATATAATATTACTAAAAACTTTTTACACTAGATGTATGTCGCAAACCCCCCTCCATAACACATTTGTTATATGTTGCGCGCATTTTCTCCTTTTACATTTTACTGTTGTCATATCTATTTGGTCGTCTCTTTTACGATCATCACATGACCATCACGTGACCTTCAAAATAGTAATCAGTCAAGAAATACTCCCAGGGGAATTTAACTATCAATGCATAGTCTTGTTCTTCATGAAAGACGGTGAATGAATTTTCGCCACCAATTTCTATGATAATAATAATAATTCTTTATTTGGGTGAACAATTTATTATGCATAACATTTTCGATGGGAACATTGCTGGAGAAGGTTGAATACCCCTGATCTATTTGGACACATCTGATTTTTAGGTCGCGGAGCTACTGAGAAAACTCCTCTTTAAGTTTCTTGATGCCTTCAACACCCGGTCCGAAATCCTCAAATCTTTATAACTTTTTTTAGTCTACTGAATACCTCGTTTTATTTCTTCTCGGTTAATTGCTTTGCCAATTCACTAATTTCTGTGAGGTATTCAATCATATCTGTTAATAATTTTTTAGTATCGCTGTTCACCAAACATCTGGGAATAGAATATCCAGGAACATTGCTGCATATACTCACAGACATCGGATGGTGTTTGCTTGTCCAAATAGTATCACCTCCGGTCTTTTCCAATACTTCCAGTAACAATGCTTCAAAGTAAAACATCACAAACCATTCGTAACACCGGTTTTCCGCAGAAACATCGACATCTGCAATATCTTTGAGACGATCGAATAGTCTTGGGAGATGAATAATATCCCTTGAATTGCAGAGTCTTCCGGTGAATTCATGTTATTGAATGCGCAGAATTCTTGTTTTCTTTTATCTGCATCTAAAATCAGGGAAATTTCAAGCGAAACTGTATTTTTCAGTACTGTGCAACCGTTTTCATAAAAGATCATCCAAATTGTTTCTGTTAAATACAGCTTAAAATAGATTCTCAAATAAATAGAGTATCGCCAATATTCGATTAACTTTATCAGTTTATTTATCAGAAGACATTAAATTGAAACAAAACAAAAATAGAATAAAATAATCATATATTATACATGTACATAAATTAAATAATTGCGTTGTCGCAGTATTTCTCGCTGAGGTGACGAATAGCGTTTTAGCATTTCTAATGGAATTATATTTGAAGCGATTCAAACTATAAGCATCTCGAAATTCATTCATAGTCCGTATCAAATATCGTACTATACTTTTAAACTTTGTTTTCCCTATACGCCAAACACTGATATTTCAAGAGGAACAAACTGTGAGGACGATCGGCGAGTTGATTCTGGTATATGCCATTTCAAACAACGTTATGCCTAGGTCACATTTTCGCGATGTCAACTACGATATATCGCGAGCTAATAGGTCTTGATTTACTCTTGGAATATCGTGGCATATATTTAGGCAGTACGAGCAACAAAAAAGTTTTGAACATGTTTTAAATTTTCGACGATATATGACAATATCGTATCGAGAACGCGGTGTACTCGTAATATATTCGGGACGATCGTATTATGTTCCTGGCTATCGCAATGCATTCGTGATGAAATTTTATGTGTGATTATCCAGCCATCTCTATGGAAGACGGATGCGGCCATCACTGACTCTCGCGTTGTCGCCTTTGAAAATAGGGCGACAACGCGACAACGCGACAACACGACAACGCGACAACACGACAACGCGACAACACGACAACGCGAGAAAACATGAAGGCGACAACACGACAACGCGACAACACGAGAGAAATTACATGGGAGTGAATGGGGAAAATATCAACACAGAAGTGTGTGTTAAATTTCTCTCGTGTTGTCGCGTTGTCGCCTATAATTTATACTTTCAGACTTCTTTTTTCTCGCGTTGTCGCACTGTCGTCCCTCGTGTTGTCGCCTTGTCGTGTTGTCGTGTTGTCGCGTTGTCGTGTTGTCGCCTCTAAAATATGTCGTGTTCTCGCACTGTCGTGTTGTCGTTTTTACAGTTTTCTCGTGTTGTCGTGTTGTCGCGTTGTCATGCAACACGACAGTGCGAGAACACGACAGAATTAAGAGGCGACAACACGACAACGCGACAACACGAGGGACGACAGTGCGACAACACGAGAAAAAAGAAGTAAATTAAGGGCGAGAACGCGACAACACGAGAGAATTTTAACACACCTTTCTGTGTTGATTTCTCCCCTATTCACTCCAATGTATTTTGTCTCGTGTTGTCGCGTTGTCGTGTTGTCGTGTTGTCGTGTTGTCGCGTTGTCGTGTTGTCGTGTTGTCGCGTTGTCGCGTTGTCGTGTTGTCGCGTTGTCGTGTTGTCGCCTTATTTCTAAAGGCGACAACGCGAGATTTTCAGTGGCCGCATCCGTCTTCCATACATCTCTACGATGGACACGAGCAGAGGACGAACAAGCAACGAGCTTTACAGGATCAAAAAAAGAGCTCGTCAAGAATGTAACAAGAGTTTGTCCCGACCATTACGAGTAATAATATTTCCCGCATTTTTAATCACGTGATGTACTTTCGCAAGCTTCTAGATTATAACTAGCACTTGTGAAAATGCCTGTTGGAAGAATATTCTAGAATTGGTAGTGTTGAATCGAAACTGCCCTTAATTGTTGCGTATGTCTAAAAAAACGCAAAATCCAATGATCAAATTTGAACCATTATAGCGAGACACATTTCAGTTTTAACAAAACTAACACCAACCTTTAAATACTCGTAAGCAAATTCTTCGACTATGGCATTACATGTTTCGAAAACAATACCAGAAATGGTGTTGCTAGCTACTCGGAATTCATATTGCAGAGTTTTATAAGAATTTCCTGTGGCTAGGTATCGAAGTGTTAGCAAGTCGGATATCGGGTTGTATAGGATTTCTCATGAAAGTAACTTCCTTTTGTATCCTCGGACCAACTCTACACAGCAACTCCTCAAATAAAATACAATCCACACGAAGAAAGTTCTTAAACCCTGCCCTGTCTTCAATAGCTAATTCCTGTTGTAATGTGGCAAAAAATCCAAAATTCGGTCGACGCAATAACCATTTCCTTGTCCAATACTTTCTCTGCTTTCTTTCGTTTCACGATTCCTTGTTTTCTTTTTATACGCCCACATGGAAACGTGGACGTATATTGCCGTCGCCCCTGTCCGTCCGTCCGTCCGTCGGTCGTCCACATTTGTTGTATCCACGATAGAGGCTACAGTTTTTATCCGATCTTAATGAAACTTGGTATACATGTACATGTATATATTGATGATATCTCGGTCAAGTTCGAAAATGGAAATTATCGAATAAACGGTTTTTGAGTTATTGCACTTGACTTAGTAAAAACGCGTCAAATTTGGGTTGTATCCACAATAGAGGCAACAGGTTTTTATCCGATCTTTATGAAACTTGGTATACATGTATATATTGATGATATCTCGGTCAAGTTCGAAAATTGAAATTATCGAAAGAACGGATTTTGAGTTATTACCCTTGACTTAGTAAAAACGCATCAAATTTGGGTTGTATCCACAATAGAGGCTACAGTTTTTATCCGATCTTAATGAAACTTGGTATACATGTATATATTGATGATATCTCGGTCAAGTTTGAAAATGGAAATTATCGCATGAACGGTTTTTGAGTTATTGCACTCGACTTAGTAAAAACGCGTCAAATTTGGGTTGTATCCACAATAGAGGCTACAGTTTTTATCCGATCTTAATGAAACTTGGAATACATGTATATATTGATGATATCTCGGTCAAGTTCGAAAATGGAAATTATCGCATGCACGTTTTTTGAGTTATTGCACTTGACTTAGTAAAAACGCGTCAAATTTGGGTTGTATCCACAATAGAGGCTACAGTTTTTATCTGATCTTAATGAAACTTGGTATACATGTATATATTGATGATATCTCTGTCAAGGTCAAAAATGGAAATCATTGCATGAACGGATTTTGAGTTATTGCCTTGACTTAGTAAAAACGCATCAAATTAGGGTTGTATCCACGCTAGAGGCTACAGTTTTTATCCGATCTTAATGATACTTGGTATACATGTATACATTGATGATATCTCTGTCAAGGTCAAAAATGGAAATCATTGCATGAACGGATTTTGAGTTATTGCCTTGACTTAGTAAAAACGCATCAAATTAGGGTTGTATCCACGATAGAGGCTACAGTTTTTATCCGATCTTAATGAAACTTGGTATACATGTATATATTGATGATATCTCGGTCAAGTTCCAAAATGGAAATTATCGAATGAACAGATTTTGAGTTATTGCCCTTGACTTAGTAAAAACGCGTCAAATTTGGGTTATATCCACGATATAGGCTACAGTTTTTATCAGAATTCAAATTTTGACGATTTTTTGATGAATAGTTTATGAGTAATTGGCCTTGACTAAGTAAAATTGCGTAAAAATTCATTTTCTGTAAACACTATAGAAGCTACAATTATCTATGGATTTTAATGAAACTTGGTATGAGCAATGGAATTGATAAGAGGGCGGTCAAGTTCGATTTGGACGATTTTGCGATAAACAGTTTTGGAATTATTGCCCCTGCCTCTATATTTGTTGTAGACAAACTAGAAGCTACAATTTTCAATGGATTAAATGAAACTTGGTGTGAGCATTGCAATTGATAAGAAAACGGTCAAGTTCGAATTTGAAGATTTTCCGATGAACATTTTTTTTAGTTATTGGCCTTGACTTAGTAGGGTTCAATAGAAGCTACAATTTTCAATGGATTTTGATGAAACTTGGTGTTTTTGAGTTTTTGCCCTTGACTTCAATATCCATTTAGTGAATGTTTTTTGAGTCATTGCTCTATTTATTTTTCAATGCTGCCAGTGGGCGTATGTTACCTTGCCTGGCAAGCTATCTTTTTTCTATTTATTAATATTGAAACAATGGCAACGATCTTTAAAACGCGTTCTATCCACGCTCGGTCCATATTCCGATAGTGATAGGAGCTAGTATAATAATTGCAAATAATGAGTTGTATCTCATTAATTCTCCCATGACGTTTATCTCGATGATCAAGTGAACATCGTATCAAGGTCGCTAAAAGATCTTGAAAGATCGTAAACCACTCGTATTAATCGCATTCAACACTTTTTTAACATCCTGAGGACATCTTGTCGACATCTTCTTGGACTCCTGTTTAGCTCCTTATCGGTTCGTAATGAATTCGCGTAACATCGCATTATGATCGTGTTAAGTACAATATCGGGTAGTTTCTACGATTTTTTGAAATCGCAGCTCACTCGGCACTGACATCGCGAAAGTTTGACCTAGGCATAACGTAATTAAATTGAACGAGTCTTATCATAACGTCGTTAACTTAAAATATGTAAAACATTTTCGTAAACCTTTGAATATTATAATTCACGCTTGCATGCACACGACATAATTAAATGCGTTCAGCCCCCCTAACTATACTACTTATACGATATTAGTCATCTCAATCTTACGACTGATAGGCGCATATACACAAAGTGTATGAAATTACAGACAGCAGTCAATTTTTTCCTTAGCGAAAAAGGAAAGTAACATCCTATTTTAATTCTTTACTGTGGAAGGATTTGAGTGAAATAGGAAATTTACTGTTTAAACTGTTGACTAGAATAATAAGGTAAGTTAAAGATGATGATGGTGATGATAATATTGTTTATAATCCTTCAGCGACATTTAGGCGTAGAGATCACATTAATAACGAAACAAAATTTTATGGTATACAACTCTTCGGTTTTGTTACACACGTTTCAACAATCTACATTGTCATCACCGGGTGAAATGAGAAAATTATAATACAAGAAGGTATATATATAGAAAATAAACATTAGCAAAACAATTAATTAAGGATTAATGGGAATGACAATAGCAAAACAGAACAGAACAATTGGTTAAGGGTGTTATAAGAGATACTCATCTATAAAAGCCCTGGCCTAGGTCACAAGTAGAGACTATGCTACGAATTACAGTATACATCAATTAATAAGAAATTATCTACTTCTGGAGAAATTTACAAGATTAAACAATTATATCAAAAAAAAAAATGCAAAGCGACTACTTCAGGGAGATAATGAAGGGGGATTTAATCTACCATGTACAAGAATATTACTCAGATTTTGATTCCTTTTGTTAGCTGTCGCCAAACATTTGGTATATTTAGGGAATTAATCCTGGAGTTCTTTATAAAAACGTTTCACAATCACAGAGGCAGTTGGTGATATAAATATTAGAACAAGGACTTACTTCAAAACCCCAATAAACCGAAGACTTTGAAACTAAAACTAAAACCTGATTGTCTATTGAACGAATTGCGACAGTTTAAATTTTCAACCTTCATAAAGACTGCCATAACTTTAGGGTACAACTAACCTATCTAACGATGGTGCAAACAAATTCAAAGACACAAAACATGTTACAATAAAAAGCATACAAATATACAATTCATCAGAGTTATTTACAATATATACAATAGCTGGGAGTAGATTACAGTACATATTTTGGTGTTCAAAATTTCATTTCTTAAGATATTTGATAAATATAAAAACAATTTCGAAGTTCCTTTACATTGTTTATAGACAATAATTGAATTAATTTATATACACTAGGATTATGAAAATAGTATGGTTTAATATATTTTTACGCAAAATTAAGAATAAAATAAGAATATGTTAGAATATGATGAAACTCATCTTCAATTACAAATTAAACTAGAACTGTGAACAGTTCCGAGAGTGGCAAACAACCTCTATGGGTTCAAAAAATATACGCGAAGTTTTATTATGTAATATTGTTACACCACAGTTTAAAGTTAATTGCATATTAATGAGAAAGTTTTTAAGGTTCCATCATAAAAATATTAAGGTCAGAATTGTCAATAATATTTTTTGTGTGAATAAAACAAGAGGTTGAAATTTATCTACTATATCAAACATGGATAGATGTTGTTAGGTTAAAATAAAAACTACATAATCAGATATCAACTTGTTCATTGTTGTATAACCCATTTAATATTTAGCAATTGCAATTTCTGTTTACAAAATATTTTTTAAATTTGAAAATCAAAATTCTGTTCCCAACAAGTTTTAGATAAGTAGCAAGGTTTCGAAAAACTCCAAAATCGGACAAATCGGATAAAAATTAGCGGACTTATTAATATTTTGCTGAATGTTACCGTTCTGTGATGACACATAAAGTATCACTTCCGGTTTGGATTTTTTATTCTAAAAGGGTTCTAATTCTGCCTGATAGTATATATGTATAGCTTTTGTACTGATTTCATACATACACCGGAAGCTGGGTGACCCAACGCGGTTCTAAAAAACCGGAAGTTCTCACGCAAGAACCGTAAGTGGTAGAAACGTTTTTATGATGCGGTTTTATTTCTATAGGCGACTTCTCTATATTCTGTAATTTTCAAAGCGATCGGATAATTAGCAACAAAGTTATGCAATTATGCATATTATAATTATGCAATTACTAACTACTGATGCGTAAAAATTTTAGTTTTATATATTCATTTTCTATTCCAGTACGTATCTTATCGTATTTTTCAAACCAAATTTCTATACCATTTTCGAGTTGGGCTAGGGAGCTTCCCGAAAAAAAAAAGTCTAATGAAAACAAAGAGTGGCAAATTTCTAATTTACCACTCAACAAAGTCTATCACTGCGATTTATATAACGAAATCTACCACTCTCAATACATAAACTGTGTTCTGATAAACGTAGCCTGGTAATTAATTTAATGTGATTAATGTTGAGAGATTTCGTAAGATAAAATTGTAAAGTGAAATTCGAAACAATATGTTGATAGATGATGTTTCAGTGATGAACAAATGCTTTCAAAGCCCTTTTGTTTATAAATATCTAAAATTCTATTTTTAACAATATAAAATGACATCTTGTTAGGGTTCCTCACAGCGCAGCGTTTCGCGAGGAACACTATTATTTCTGTAAAGATTATTAGGGTTCCTCGCAGCGCAGCGTTTCGCGAGGAACACTATTATTTCTGTAAAGATTATTATTATTATTATTATTTTTTTTTTTACACATTTGAAATTCTCAAAATCTACCGGTGCGATCTTTACGAAACTTTCATATTTCCTGATAATGTTGTTACAACTTAGATTTTAAATGTAATTCCAGACTTCTGCGCATGCGCGAAGTATGCGATTTTGAATGCGTTTCCATTTTTACAAATGTCGTTTTTTCTCAGCAACTAATCAATGGATTTGAAAAATGATTTCAGATTATACACCGGGCAATGTTAACGCAAAAATAAGCTTCTTTGACTTTTCACTTTTATGCAATTTTTCAATGTCATTTTTTGAATTTGCATATTTTAAAATTTCAATTTTTTACATTCTCAACATTTTTTTCTTAAAACAACGTTTGCAGATGTATATTGACTTCTTATACATACTCATACAAACATAATTGTGATAAGTTATCTCCCCTAATAGATAATTGCATAATTGCATAACTGGTCATAACTTTGACAAATATCATTCAATTTGTATAAAAGTGGTGTCAATAGATGCCAAATTTAAATACCTATCTATTGATACCAAATTTCTTGCCATATGTTGACCGGAAGTGACCCGAAAGTAAGAAAAACATCATTTTTTACAATTTTATGATACTTAAATTGCTACTAGTCTTTGGATTAAATTCAAAACCAAAAAAGCATTATTGTATTAAATAATACATTTATTTTACTAACTTTTGCTCGAAGGGAATTTTGAAATTTTTTTTCGTTTTTGAGAAAATTGAGTTTAAAGTTGAGTAACGTTATAAGATTTACTATTGCTGTTGGGGTTATATCAGATGACCTTGAAATTCTCAAAATCTACCGGTGCGATCTTTACGAAACTTGAGTGGAACACTGTCACGCAATATTACTGGAAGTGAGGCCAGTTGAACTTAATTTGAATGGCAACACATGAATTGTTAAAGAGTTCTAATATCACTTGATTTTGTTAACATTTAGACATATGTTAACTTTTTAAATAAAACCTTTAAGAGGAACCCTTCAGTACTGCAACGCAGTTCTAGTTATTATTATTATTTTTTTTTTTTACACATTTGAAATTCTCAAAATCTACCAGTGCGATCTTTACGAAACTTTCATATTTCCTGATAATGTTGTTACAACTTAGATTTTAAATGTAATTCAAGACTTCTGCGCATGCGCGAAGTATGCGATTTTGAATGCGTTTCCATTTTTACAAATGTCGTTTTTTCTCAGCAACTAATCAATAGATTTGAAAAATGATTTCAGATTATACACCGGGCAATGTTAACGCAAAAATAAGCTTCTTTGACTTTTCACTTTTATGCAATTTTTCTATGTCATTTTTTGAATTTGCATATTTTCAAAATTTCAATTTTTTACATTCTCAACATTTTTTTCTTAAAACAACGTTTGCAGATGTATATTGACTTCTTATACATACTCATACAAACATAATTGTGATAAGTTATCTCCCCTAATAGATAATTGCATAATTGCATAACTGGTCATAACTTTGACAAATATCATTCAATTTGTATAAAAGTGGTGTCAATAGATGCCAAATTTAAATACCTATCTATTGGTACCAAATTTCTTGCCATATGTTGACCGGAAGTGACTCGAAAGTAAGAAAAACATCATTTTTTACAATTTTTTGATACTTAAATTGCTACTAGTCTTTGGATTAAATTCAAAACCAAAAAAGCATTATTGTATTAAATAATACATTTATTTTACTAACTTTTGCTCGAAGGGAATTTTGAAATTTTTTTTCGTTTTTGAGAAAATTGAGTTTAAAGTTGAGTAACGTTATAAGATTTACTATTGCTGTTGGGGTTATATCAGATGACCTTGAAATTCTCAAAATCTACTGGTGCGATCTTTACGAAACTTGAGTGGAACACTGTCACGCAATATTACTGGAAGTGAGGCCAGTTGAACTTAATTTGAATGGCAACACATGAATTGTTAAAAAGTTCTAATATCACTTGATTTTGTTAACATTTAGACATATGTTAACTTTTTAAATAAAACCTTTAAGAGGAACCCTTCAGTACTGCAACGCAGTTCTAGTTAAAATTAAAACTTTCTCAAAAATAGCCAAGACCAATATTATATACTTCAGTTTTAATGTGTACAATCCATGGGTCGTTGTAAACTAACATATCATTTAACCAATTTCTTAATAATTTATTATCAGTGTTGAATAATTTTAAATAATATTTGAATATTTTTATTTTTCTTAAAATGTGTCAAGGGTATCTTACTAATTCATAATAGATCATACAACTGCTTGTTGAATTACGGACACTTAATAATTTCTCACAAAAATTTAAAGTGAGTTTCTCAATATCTTTTGCCTTATGATTCCCCCATATTTCAGAGCCATAGGAAACGTGTCAAAAATAGATCATTTGGTTTCAAAATTAAAATAATTGTCATTACATACTTTTAGAATAGAAAATAGGGCTTTTCTACCCTGTTCGGCAATATTTTTTTGCGTTTTCAAAAATTTTCCATTGAAGTTTAACATTAACCCTAGATACTTAAATTCATCAACAATATCTAAACTTTAATCATCAAAATGCCATGATTCATTTCCTTTTATTTTGCCCCCATTTCGAAATATTACAACAATAGTTCTTTTAGTATTAACAGTTAAATCCCAATTTTCA
>JAUJPP010000318.1:0-12044 GCA_030562195.1 Nipponacmea schrenckii
GATTAGCATTTAAAAAAAATGAGCCAGGCCGACATTTTCAAGTTGCAAAATGGTCTCTCGGAAAGTTTTATTTTTAGCCAGAGACTACTCCTATGGTTGCCTTATTGTCTTCAGCGCACCCAACTTTAATATGAAGATTTCGCAGCAAAGCGATTATGCGTTAACTTGGGAAAGAAGGGATTCTTAACCTATGCGGATGTTAACAAAATCCTTGCTTCGAGTATCAAAACTTTCCGTTGTACATAATGTATTGTCTTTTAATCGGATAGGGGATTTCCATATCTGTCTACAGAAAACTTTCGCCAAGAATTGACGTGTTGATATGGACACATGATCGAGCGTGTCTGTAGTGCCGCGTCCGACTTCAGTGATTATCTAAGCATAGAAATCGACGTGGAAATAGGACAGGAAGTGTGTTTGCAGATGTAAACGTGGGAGGT
The DNA here is from genome assembly GCA_030562195.1 of Nipponacmea schrenckii. Taxonomy (NCBI): domain Eukaryota; kingdom Metazoa; phylum Mollusca; class Gastropoda; family Lottiidae; genus Nipponacmea; species Nipponacmea schrenckii. Next base: position 441 of record JAUJPP010000318.1, read on the forward strand.
AACAATATCGGCTTTATGACATCATAATACCACAGTTGAATGACGTTTTGAAAGAATAAATTTGGTTGCAAATCGGTTTTGAATACGTTTTCTGCATTCCACTGCTGCCTATGCTGAAAGAGTACATGTACAATACATGAAATCAAGTAGGTGTGTTTGTGTTATTCATGCAATGTATGTTTAATTTGAAAAGCTTTCTCTTTCTTAGATTTGGGGGGTTCTGAAAAGAACCGTTTTTCTCAAATTATTGAACACGGTGTTTTCTACTCCGTGGACTCTTCAGAACTGCTGCTATCGTCTTCGCAATCGATGCCAACTGTGGATCTGATCTTGTGGCGAAAGTAAAGAACTTTGTCAGCCTTCTGGCGAGCATATTCGTAGTAAGCGTTTCTCACGCCCTCTACACCAGACATTCTCAAACGGATGTTGTAGCGGAAAGAACGCAGCTCATCTCGTCTAGCCCGATCGTATCTAACTTGAAGATCTTGTAACTTGTTGTTGAGCAAAACCACTTGTTCGCAGGCTCTTCTGAATCGAAATTCGCTTTCAGACAAGTTTACGTGGAGGCTGGAGATGGAATCCATTTCGAGATAAGCAAGTAGGTCTGTAGAGAGTTATCAGATGAATACTAGCAAGTGGTGAATTGTATCATGCAACTGGGGGTTTATATGTATTTCCTTAGCTCTAAGACTGACAGCAATGTCTCGTTATGACATACACCAGTTCTGCCGTAAATGTCACGAGCCAAGTGAATTGTGATTATAAGGATGGATAGCAGCTATTGTCTTTTAATTAACCGTTGATTGTTAATTTACGACTTTTGTTTTGATTACTGTTGTATGCCTATCTATTATTTGTGCAAGCTAAAACTACTACTACACTTTATTGACAAGCAAATACATGCTATAGCAAATACAGAAAAATATAGCATAATTAAATTTACATACATTCGGGTTGTAATACGAAGAAAGATATAAACATAAATAGTATAGATTCCCTAATAGGAAAATGATACAAGAAATATAGACATTGAAAACAATAAACGCAAACATGGTAAGACAAAAAGTAACACAAGAACAATTCAATACATTTAACATAGCATTCAGATGAAATCGAATTTAAAAAATTATATTCAAATTAGAAATTTGTTTTAATTTACGACTCCAGTTTTATAGTTTCTATTTCCTATTCCAAAAAAGGCAGACGACGGTAATCATAAAAGATGTAAATATGTGGAATTTCATATCGAATAGCGAGATAAATTACAATAAAACTTGATATTATATCAAACAATTTCGGCTGAATGTATATTTAATTTTAGTACGTTACAGGTTAATAACGATTGTTTCTCGGAGTTTATATGCCTCGTAGAGATATCTACCAAGTGAAAGAATTTGGGAGTGGGATTTCGGGTTCATTAGAATGTTCATTTTGAGAAGGGAAGGAAATGACCAAAATTGTTTAGGAAAAAACTTCTGGCGAAGATGGCTATATATGGGACATCAAAGCAAAAAGTGAAATTCATCTTCTATATAATGTTTTGACTTGCAACATTCACAGAATCTTTTATCACGAGGTATCTTAGTATATCTACCAGTCTCAACTCGCAGCTGAAGATTACCACAACGAAATTTACAAATGATACTACGGAATTTCGTTGTAATATTTGCATCAAGGTATGTTTCATATTGAAAATTAATTTTATAATTTCTAAAAAATCTCAATTTGCTAGATTCAACGAGGGACGACCTCCATTCCTGAACATATTGATCATGAATACGTGATTTTAAATGCTTAAAATAAACAGAACCTGGATTAGTGAATACATAAGAAAAACCGATCTCATCTAACAGAATTTTCATGTTATATAACCAATTATGTTTGCCACTAAGAGCATCGCTACATAAAGCTTCATATACAACACGAAGTAGGGGGTTATTAGATAGGGCTATCCGTTGCCAATATTTCAGAATACGACATTTTCGAATAACCGATAAAGGGTATAATCCAATTTCAGAAATGGCGGCAATTAAAGGCGTCGCTTTACCCAAAGAAAGAGTGTATCTTACAAAGTCATTCTGAATAATTTCAATATTTCGGCCTCTAATAAAACCCCATACCTCACATCCATACAAAAGGACTGAAGCTACACACGAGTTATATAGTGTACATTTGCTTCGGATGTCAAGACAAAGTGAGCCAGCGCAACTAATCACAGCTCCAAGAGCTTTTCGACCTTGAGAAGCCAACCTTTTTTTCAGCTTTATGAAAAGTACCATTATGATGGAATAAAATCCCTAGATATACAAATTCAGATACAGTTTCAAGAGGTCTGTTGTTAATATTGAATGCAAATCTATCAAGTTCATTACCACGACTAAAAATAACAACTTTAGTTTTTTGTACATTAATAACAAGATGCCATTTTTCACAATACATATTGAACCTATCTAATAGTTTCTGAAGCGCGTCAGCGGTGGAAGCAAAAAGAGCAGTATCATCCTCGAATAATAACAAAAAGATAAAAAGATTACAAAGATTGACAAATCCCGGATTAGCCGTACTAGAGTTAAGGAAATCGTGTAGATCATTGATAAAGATGAAGAAGAGTAATGGGGAGAGAGGCTCTCCTTGCTTTACACCAGAGAAAGTTGCAAATTTCTCAGATAGCGTACCTCTGAATCTGACGATATTATTAGCTGTTTTGTACATCGATTGAATTATTTTAACCATTTTATTACTTACACCGAACACAAACAGTTTTGTAAGGAGAAGATCCCTATCAATCGAATCGAATGCTTTTTTCAAATCAATGAATGCACAGAACAGCTTTTTCTTATTATCAAGAGAATGACTAATTAGACTTTGGAGAATAAAAATAGCATCGATTGTGGAGTGATCATATCGAAACCCAATTTGGCTTTCATCAAATTTATAATTGGATTCAGACCATTTCATAAGTCTACAGTTGAGAATAGTAGAAAACAATTTTGCGATTATGTTCATAACTGATATCCCCCTGTAGTTATCAGTGTCATTTAAATTACCCTTCTTAGGAACCGGAACGAGAATAATGTCAGACCATTCTGTAGGATAGCATCCAGTGTCAAAAATAATATTAAAAAAGGAACACAGAACGGGTGCTAAAATATCACATCCTTCTATGAAGATTTCGCCACACAGTTGGTCAGGTCCACAACTTTTGTTACATTTTAGCTTGTGGATAGCTGTAGTTACCTCTTCAATCGTTATGGTCGAATCAAGGTCCGGAATATTAACAATGTTACCTTTATTATCATCAGATACACCATTGAGAGTATTAGAGGAAGTATTCGATTCGTTACCAAATACGGCCTTAAAATGATCAAAGAAATCATCAACGCAGAGATCAGTTTTGAGGACTTGATGAGAATTCGATTTTATCTAATTCCAAAATTGTTTTGGATCACACTTGTGGAGAGAACTAATCTTCCTACCTTTCAATTTTGACAGCTTAAATTTTGCGTGACGTTTAACTTTACTGTAATAACTACGAGCTGAGCAAAAACATGCACGATTCGTAGGGCATCGCTTACGCAGAAATTTGTTTCTTGCACGATTAAACTCTTGGCGGGCAATCCTGCACTTCGAGTCAAACCATTCATTGCTATGTGTTTTCTTATAACTACGAGTGGAAGATTTAATAGTCTTGACACCAAGACACCTAGCTCCTACATCCTGCAATACACGCGATATATTTTTTGCTATATTATCGACACTCAAGGACGACGAGTTAACGAAATTAGTTAAAGAATCTAGTTCACTCAATAACAGTTGCTTAAATTCGGAAGATTTACTTGGATTCCAGTTGTTCAACCGTTGGTGATCTTTTGTAGTTTTTGCTAAGGGTGCCACACACTTATGCTTATGTACAATTTTCACTCGAAAACATAATGATGCATGGTCAGAAAACTCAGTAAATGTATTAACATCAAACTTGATTATATTGTTTAAAGCTCTTATATCAGCGAGTACATAGTCAATTAAACTGGATCCAGGATTAGAACAGAAGGTAAATTTACCAACACCTTTATCTGATCCAAATCTTCCATTTAGAATTATACATCCAGTTGATTTACAAAACCCTAAAAGTTTTTTACCAAAATTGTTCAAGACAGTGTCTTCGGACGACCGGGTCTCCACATTATACTCAATATCATCGAAATCAGTATCAGAACGAATATACGATAGAATGTTATCATTGACAATTTGATCATTTTCATTTCTAGTTCTGCTGTTAAGATCTCCACACACAATCACTTTCCCGAGTTTCGAATACTTAACATACACTTGCTCAAGTTCCAAGAATAAATCAAGACCTAAGATGTTATGAAAATTACTGCTTTCTGGTGGGATATACACAAAAATGATATACAAATCGTCATTTAGAGTAACACAATCACTATGTACAAGGATGACGCAGAGACCCCAAGGGAGTTGTAATACAATGTTACAAAATCTCTCTATGCCTGGTTTCATGAAAACAGCGATACCCCCCAAGTAGCCTTTTCTTTTCCAGTTCGAAAATGTTTACTGCGATTAATAAATGTACCCGGTGAGAAGTCTAATAGGGAAATAGATGTTGAATCACTAAGCCATGTCTCAGAGAACAAGAGTATATCATAATTTGAAATATGTTTCGAAAAGTCAGAGTCATTATACTTTGATCGCAAACCGTTAACGTTCCATATCAATACCGACAGATTGATGCTCACACCAGAATTTTGCTATGTGCTAGGATTGACCACAGATTGATTTAATTCGTTAGGTTCACTTTGACTTATTCCAGAATTACCGTTAGAAAGAAAAATTTGATTAGGATCCGCTAAAACTGTGTTTGTACCATTCTGATTTGGCGTTGAGGTTGTGGGATTTGGCTGGATTGGATGAAAGTAGTGATTAATATGTGACCTTTTATTGATATGATTACTTGATAATGTGTTTGGTACAGCATCATGTGAATCTGTATCCCTTTGTCGTGATGGCGGATTTTCATTTCGTTCGGCTATGAAAACATGGTTGTAAAATAGATGTTTCAATTTTAAAGAGAAGCCAGAAAATAAATGATTTCCACCAGAGACCATTTTCAAACTAGTTTTCGCTCGAGCCTGTTTTTAATGTAAAATGGTAGCTCGAAATCACCTTTCCACTGCCATTTTTATCGTTCTGGTCACAACAAACGATTAGCATTTAAAAAAGTGATCCAGGCCGACATTTTCAAGTTGCAAAATGTTCTCTCGGAAAGTTTTATTTTTAGCCAGAGATTACTCCTATGGTTGCCTTATTGTCTTCAGCGCACCCAACTTTAATATGAAGATTTCGCAGCAAAGCGATTATGCGTTAACTTGGGAAATAAGGGATTCTTAACCTTTGCGGATGTTAACAAAATCCTTGCTTCGAGTATCAAAACTGTCCGTTGTACATAATGTATTGTCTTTTAATCGGATAGGGGATTTCAATATCTGTCTACAGAAATTGACGTGTTGATATGGACACATGATCGAGCGTGTCTGTAGTGCCGCGCCCGACTTCAGTGATTATCTAAGCATAGAAATCGACGTGGAAATAGGACAGGAAGTGTGTTTGCAAGAGTAAACGGGGGAGGTAACAATATCGGCTTTTTCAAGTTGCAAAATATTCTCTTTAATATGAAGATTTCGCAGCAAAAAGATTATGCGTTAACTTGGGAAATAAGGGATTCTTAACCTATGCGGATGTTAACAAAATCCTTGCTTCGAGTATCAAAACTGTCCGTTGTGCCATTGAGGTAACAATATCCGCTTTATGACATCATAATACCACAGTTGAATGACGTTTTGAAAGAATAAATTTGGTTGCAAATCGGTTTTGAATACGTTTTCTGCATTCCACTGCTGCCTATGCTGAAAGAGTACATGTACAATACATGAAATCAAGTAGGTGTGTTTGTGTTATTCATGCAATGTATGTTTAATTTGAAAAGCTTTCTCTTTCTTAGATTTGGGGGGTTCTGAAAAGAACCGTTTTTCTCAAATTATTGAACACGGTGTTTTCTACTCCGTGGACTCTTCAGAACTGCTGCTATCGTCTTCGCAATCGATGCCAACTGTGGATCTGATCTTGTGGCGAAGGTAAAGAACTTTGTCAGCCTTCTGGCGAGCATATTCGTAGTAAGCGTTTCTCACGCCCTCTACACCAGACATTCTCAAACGCATGTTGTAGCGGAAAGAACGCAGCTCATCTCGTCTAGCCCGATCGTATCTAACTTGAAGATCTTGTAACTTGTTGTTGAGCAAAACCACTTGTTCGCAGGCTCTTCTGAATCGAAATTCGCTTTCAGACAAGTTTACGTGGAGGCTGGAGATGGAATCCATTTCGAGATAAGCAAGTAGGTCTGTAGAGAGTTATCAGATGAATACTAGCAAGTGATAAATTGTATCATGCAACTGCGGGTTTATATGTATTTCCTTAGCTCTAAGACTGACAGCAATGTCTCGTTATGACATACACCAGTTCTGCCGTTAATGTCACGAGCCAAGTGAATTGTGATTATAAGGATGGATAGCAGCTATTGTCTTTTAATTAACCGTTGATTGTTAATTTACGACTTTTGTTTTGATTACTGTTGTATGCCTATCTATTATTTGTGCAAGCTAAAACATGGTTGTAAAGTAGATGTTTCAATTTTAAAGAGAAGCCAGAAAATAAATGATTTCCACCAGAGACCATTTTCAAACTAGTTTTCGCTTGAGCCTGTTTCTAATGTAAAATGGTAGCCCGAAATCACCTTTCCACTGCCATTTTTATCGTTTTATCGATCTGGTCACAACAATCGATTAGCATTTAAAAAAGTGATCCAGGCCGACATTTTCAAGTTGCAAAATGGTCTCTCGGAAAGTTTTATTTTTAGCTAGAGACTACTCCTATGGTTGCCTTATTGTCTTCAGCGCACCCAACTTTAATATGAAGATTTCGCAGCAAAGCGATTATGCGTTAACTTGGGAAATAAGGGATTCTTAACCTATGCGGATGTTAACAAAATCCTTGCTTCGAGTATCAAAACTGTCCGTTGTACATAATGTATTGTCTTTTAATCGGATAGGGGATTTCCATATCTGTCTACAGAAATCTTTCGCCAAGAATTGACGTGTTGATATGGACACATGATCGAGCGTGTCTGTAGTGCCGCGTCCGACTTCACTGATTATCTAATGCCTAGGTCACACTTTCATGATGTCAGTGCCGAGTGAGCTGCGAGTTCAAAAAATCGTAGAAACTGCCCGATATTGTACTTAACACGATGTTACGCGAATTCATTACGAACCGATAAGGAGCTAAACAGGAGTCCAAGAAGATGGCGACAAGATGTCCTCAGGATGTTCAAAAGTGTTGAATGCGATTAATACGAGTGGTTTACGATCTTTCAAGATCTTTTAGCGACCTTGATACGATGTTCACTTGATCATCGAGATAAACGTCATGAGAGAATTAATGAGATACAACTCATTATTTGCTATTATTATACTAGCTCCTATCACTATCGGAATATGGACTGAGCGTGGATAGAACGCGTTTTAAAGATCGTTGCCATTGTTTCAATATTAATAAATACAAAAAAAAAAGAAAACTAGAACCGTTAGACGGTACCAAGGCAGTGCGCGTCCCTTCTATTGCATGGGTGAAACTTTGCATTTATAATATCTAATTCCATAATAATAACTAGACCTGTTTGTAACAATTGTGCAGCTTCCGAGATATTTAGAATTTGTTATATCTCCTGGCTGTCATTTAAAATAGAACGTAACCACGCCTACTCAGTATAATGACTTGTTTTGATTGGTTGCGATACTTAAACTGGAAATGTCAAAATTTGTCTTGACCAAACATAAGAAATTAACACAATTTGACTTTATGACCTGTTACATTATCTTCTTAACTCTTCTTGTAACATTTATATCTATTTAATTAGTGTGTAAAACAAAACGTCGAAAAAACAAATTTGTGGTCTAAGGGACATAACACCTTATTTGAGATTACAAATTGATCTCGGATTAAATTAACTTTCCAGATCGTTGATACTTTTAATTTGTTTATTTATTTATCAATCTTAATTTAGGTGTAGTAGGAACATTAGATCCTGCAATTTGTGGCAAGTTGCCATGGTATAACATAGAGCCATCAAATTAACAGCGCGGCTTTACATCTTTAATGGGGCACAATCTTGATTTTTAGTGGTCGTTTTGGGCCTTTGTTACATTTAAACAGTCCTCAGAAATACTCAAGCTCTAAGAAAATCGCAAAATACCTTGAAATATACCTAAAAAAATTCACTTTTTATTTTTTTTCCGTGCTGTACGCGGCTGGTCTTCAGTCAGTCTGAAAATTGTGTGTTCTGTTGACAAAATCTACAATTGTTATTACATGTACTTTCTTTTTGTTTTATCAGTGTGGGCCTTCGCAGTAGTCTATTTATAACTCTTTGATTTTCCAATATGGCGGGACGTTCATAATATCTTAAGACATTATGATTTTCAAACACGGATAAATATGTATACCCATGGATTTGAAGGCTCAAATTGCAAAGGTAAGCTCTGTAGACTATGTCTGATTAGCTAAACAAAAGATTTCATGTGTTTGAGGCTGTCGGATGATTGTCCGAAACAAATCAAGCCTGTGCCCCTTTAAGAGAGTATTTTATAGAGTTCCGTCCCTTATACCACTAGTCCTCTCAACTGTACATTATTTTTGCTTAAGAGAATATCATTTAAAATTCTAAAGGTTGTCATTTCCTTCCAAATATTCCATATCATACATCGCCCACACCGAGAAATGAACAATCATTCCTTTTATTTAAGATATATAATATCTTTGAATCATTTTAACTGGATTAATTTTTAATCGTAAAAAAATCAAAATCAAAATAACAATTCAAAAATCGGTTTCCATATATATTTCGGCAATAGATTCTATATACATGTACATCAAAATAACACAAATTGAATTATCTTCCGAGACCCTATTTCGATTTAAAGAAAAATACACAGTTAGTATAGAAGAAATTACAAGATTTGCAAATTTAAAACGTGCAATTTTGATCAAATATCAAGTGTTATACACCATTGGAAAGAATAACTAGACCTGTTTGTAACAGTTCTGCAGCTTTCGAGCTATTTAGAATTTGTTGGTCTCCTGGCTGTCATTTAAGGATAGAATGAAGATTGATTTTGCGATTATTGGGAGAGATGATTTATTGATGATTTAACACGTGATATTTGAGTTTGTTTATAGACTGGCAATCATTAAGGTTTGTGATGTAAAAATATCTGGGCTTAACCACACCCACAAAGTCCATTGACTTGTTTTGGAAACTTCAACTGGAAATGTCAAAATTTGTGAATTGACCGTTTTATAGGAAAAATTCGCAATTTTTAAATGCCGATAAACCGAAAGTTTACATTTTGCTATAAAGCTTAATATGTCATTGGATAGAACTATCACATATGTACAGGTATAAAGATCGCCAAAGGTCAACGTCACAATATACACCTTCGAAGTTTTTATAATTTTTAATCGTAATTAAATCAAAATCAAATTAAAAACTCAAAAATCAGTTTCCATATAAATTTCGGCAATCGGTTATAGATTCTATATACATGTCCATCAAAATAACACATATTGACTGATCCTCCGAGACCCTATTTCGATTGAAAGAAAAATACACACAGTGATGTAAAATATCTATGCTTAACCACGCCCACAAAGTCTAATGACTTGTTTTGATTGGTTGTGATACTTTAACTGGAAATGTCAAAATTTGTGTCTTGACCAAAAGATAAGAAATTAACACAATCAGACTTTATGACCTGTTTATTTATATCTGTTTAATTAGAGTGTAATTTTATTCTTAAACTTTTCGCAATTTTTATTTATACATATTGATTTATATATTGCTTGAAAGCTGGGAATTTGCACATTATAAATCTGTTCGAATTTTGTTTTTAAGTTAAATAGAACTAAATATAAACTAGAACTGTGAACAGCTCCGAGCGTGGCAACTATGCGTTATCCCATGGATTTCGAACATTTTGAAACTTCTAACCTGCTAGCTTTCAATTCCGGTACTTTTCAGCCTCCAATTGTGGAACAAGCGTAACAATATTGTTAGATCTAAGACAGCTGATTCTATATGGAAAATTTCAAGGTCATTGAAGGTGAAGGTCACAAGATTTAGAATTTCAAATTTTTTAAAAATTCAAACGGGCATAAATAATAAATGACGGACTAATTAAATTTTAAAGAAAATTTGCCATTCTCGGAAAAATGGCGCATGCGCAACTAGCAATTGGAATTTTTTTCTTCTCGGGGGATACAAATTATTTTGTATAGCTAATATATACTGTTTTTGCTTACATTCTTGAATTACACGGGATGTAGGGTCGCCTGAAATGAGATAAAAAAAACCGGAAGTCCCCACGCCCAAACCGGAAGTGATCAAAAAATTTTGATGATATATTTTTAATTGTGTTGCGTATTTATCTATATCCTGTAAATTTCAGATCGATCCGAACATTAGAGCCCGAAAGTGTAATATAACCGTCCAAAATTGCAAAATAGTCAGATTTCGGTGGGCTATAAAACCGGAAGTTAATATTTGTCATGCAATATCAGCACATCTATAGACAGCTGAGGTCAAGGACATTCTACATCTCAAATGTCAAGGTCATTGAAGGTCAAGGTCACGAGATATAGAGTTTTAAATTTTTGAAAAATTCGAACGGGCATAAAAAAAAATTCAAATTCGAAAATCAAAATTCTGTTCCCAACATTTTTTAGATAAAGTATCAAGGTTTTGATAGACACCAAAATCATAAAAATCGGTCAATAATTGGCGGACTTATTAAATTTTTAAGAAAATTTGCCATTTTTGAAAACTGCGCATGCGCAACATTCAATTTAATATTTCTTCATCTCAGGGGATTAAAATCATTTAGTATAGCTTAAATATACTGTTTTTGTTTAGATTCTTGAATTACATGGGAAGCAGGGTCGCCCGACATGAGACGAAAAAACCGGAAGTCCCCACGCCCAAACCGGAAGTGATCAAAAAATTTTGATGATGTAGTTTTAATTGCACTGCCTATCTATCTATATCCTGTAAATTTCAGACCGATCCGACTATTAGGACCCGAGCTAGCTTGAAATCTTAGTTGCATATTATGCAATTAGCCACTTTCGGGTTAGCGAAAATATTATGTTAGATATTCATTTTTGATTCCAGCCCATATAAAAACCATTGGTGAAAACAAAAATAGTCTATCTTTTTCCGTTTGTGCTAGCGAGCTTCCCAAAAAAAAAAAAAAAAAAAAAAAAAAAAAAAAAAAAAAAATAATCCGAACGAAAACAAAGCGTGACAATTTTTATTTGCCACGCAAAAAATATGAATGTTAAAATCGCTTATTTTCTACTAGGCGTATTTTCATCAGTTTTCGGTCTATAGCTAAAATAAAGATATTGTTAGAAAGCTGATGAAAATCACATCACAATAATGTCAATTAGAATGTTGCCAAGAATCTTGTTCATGAGATA
>JAUJPP010000319.1:0-14889 GCA_030562195.1 Nipponacmea schrenckii
CGAGGGGGGGAAAAAATTTTTTTTGGAGAATGGTTTTTATACAAACCTAAAAGAACGGATGCAACTATGCTTGGATCACTTTGCAAAGACAGATCTGTCGATCGGTCGCTCGTCTGAGAATGATGGGTGAGGTAAGAAATCACAAATACGAACTGAAGCTATGTTCCTGCGCTGAAGCTGGTACCGCAGAACATTGTGAGCAATTAAGGGAAGAGAGACAAACGCTGGTCGATTTATTGAATAAACGTAAGCTGGACTATAATCTAAAAAACATTCTGTCACATACGGGAGAGGGTATGTCGTCAATTTGTGAAGCAGTTTATTATTTCTTAAAAGAAATAGGAACGATCACCTAGGTAGCACACCAGACGAGCGTCCTGCTCATCTGTAGGTATGACGTCGAACGTGGACTCAGTCTTCGGTAAAACGTCAAGAAGAATCACAGAAGAAGGACAGAAGAAGTTCAAAGAGCACATCGCTCTTTACAGAAGAAGGACAGATGAAGTCATAAGAGCACATCGCTCTCCATAAGAAGAAAGAAGACAGTTACAGAAGTAGAATGAAGAATCAAGATACAGAAGAAGAACGAAGAAGGAAGATACAGAAGAAGAACGATGAGTAAAGATATAGAAGAAGCCATAGGAGCAGGTCGCTCCTTACTCAACGTCCGCGATATGGTTTTGATTACCGAAGCAGACACCATACCTACCAGTCAGTCAGTCAGTATGTTTTTAATCATAGGACGTAAAACTCCATTCATTTCATTTCATTTTGTTTTTAATCATTTCTCTTGATAACGCTGCCTGAATGAGCGTGTGAAACGTTGAGTTAATAAATTATTAGAAATAGTATATCTATATATCTTGTGCTTCTTTACATATTTATCTACTTGATCATACTGAAATTGTTTGAAAAGAGGGTGAGTGGCCGAGTGGTCTAGACGGTTGACACGTATTGCTGGCGATTAGGTGACTGACTCTGAGATCGCTCGTTCGAAACCCGTTCGAGTCTCAGCCAATTTTCAGCACGAGAATCTGTGCTTTACCAAGAAAGTGTTATCCCAATATTGTTCCAAAACCACTTTCTAAATGACATTAAATCATCTCAATATATGTAGTTGAAACTTTCAAAACAAAGGGGAGACATATTATGTGTGTACAATTACGCTTTTATTTTTGTTTAGTAACGAAAACTATAACGATCTTCAATTGAAATAAACGAAATGTTTACGTAAACATTTAAATTAGTTAAGTTTTTAAAATACTGGTTTGTTTTTTAATTAAAACTCTCAGGGAGACATTTCGCAATATGTTTGTGTAAAGGTAACATTATATTTGAGCAAATAATATTTTCAACATCCAAAAACCCTTTAAGTCCTTTGGAAAATACATATACTATTTTGATACAGCTCGTTAAAACACTCATGTCACTCGAATACTGCAATCTTTTGTTTGATTACGTAAACAATAATTTAAGATAAACGTCAAATTACGGATGTTGAATAAATTATTTTCACAAACGAAGGGTGATCCTCTCGGTTGGTGACCTAAAGTAAGTAAATATAGCTTCGAATACATAAAACTGGTCAACTTGACCTGTTCGACAAAGATATGTCATTTTTAAGCTGTTTTTTGCTATAGGATTTACAGTTCCTACATCTGAATAGTCTTTCTATAACATCTAATCAGAACTTAGGAGATGTTGAAGTAGAGAGATGTGGGTCCTGAAAGTTAAAAGGCAATAAACAATTAAAACATCAAAAAGAAACTTCCACTGAAAAATTGGAAAGTAAAAATCAAGGTTCAAAAGAAAAAAAAAGAAAAAAGAAGACACCGACTAGTGCACTATGGGTAATGTTAAAACTTACATTCTAAAACTAATTTAAGAACAACGTCTTCTGCACTAAACTTATACGATCATTAAAATTTTCGAAAACTGTAATTAGCCTACCCTTGATACGACCCTAAACATTGTTTCAGATGAGAATTGTTATTGTTCAGCCCCACTTCAATTTCCTTTAAGATAAGACTTTTAAGTTATGATCTATTTGGTTTACTTATTTTAGAAATGTAGTAAAAAATTTCTATTGTTGATTGTTGTGTGCGAATTTCAATTTGGGCAATGATACATAACGTATTTAATTTCTTTTAAGATAAACACAAAATAAAATATCCCCGTGATTTGATTGGTAGGGATCCAGGAAGATTTTTGACCTCATTAGAAATATTCTTTTTAAGGGGTAGCTAACCTATAAAATTTATCATTGAGAGGGGGATACTTTTACCTCTTTATCAGAATAAAAGTCATTTTGATTGTAAACCTAGAAGAGAATTGGAAGGTAAATCTTTATTAGATTTTACTGACGAGCTAGAGTGCAGTAGAAATGATGCTATTTAGCTTTTTGTGGTTTTTAATTTTGGATTGGTCCTACAGTCAGACTGGTGAGTAACTGAAAAGTTTCTGTTTAATCTATTTTCGTTCCTGATACTCCATTGAAACTACAACTAAATGTTTTGTGACATCATTAATCCCAAAGTTCGCTTAGATCACATAAGGATATAACTAGAAAACAATTTTAGTGGAATTAGAAATTGGGACTACCGACGTCTCATTGAAAATTGAAATAGTGCAAGTTATTATCTCTGATACACAAAATACATAGTACACCTCTTCACAATCCCCTTATCCCATTATTCTATGAGCCATCACTTAACCAATTTTGAAATAAATAAATTTATTGATGAGACCTTTTACAGTTTGAATTTGATGATAATCTGTTTTTTTGTTCAATTATGAGAAAAAAGACTTTCTTATCATTTCAGGCAAATTATCATTGTAACATGTATTTCTATGTTTGTTAGTCATACTAAATACAGAAAACTGTCATTGTTTAAAATACAAATCCTCGTTGATTTGTGAATTATTTTAGTTATTTTGAAAGAGACATACCTATATAGCATCATCTAACTCTGATTTATTTGGCATCTATCTTAAACATTGTGCATTTTATTTCAGTTTCAGATTTGTGTGACAAGAAGCAGTTCTTGTCTTTTACTCACAAATCCAATAGATCTGTGAATTATAATGAAACAACAACGTTAACTGATAGATTTATTAGAGAAGGATGGTATGGTTTTCAAGACTTCATTATACCGTCAGTACAACCTGCTAGTAGACACTGTGGTGCTAAATATCCCATCTTTTTAGAGCGTAAGTAGGTTAAGTAGTCCTGAAACATTTTTATACGCCCACATGAATATGTGGACGTATATTGTCGTCGCCCCTGTCCGTCGGTCCGTCGGTCTGTCGGTCCGTCGTTCCGTCAACATTTATTGTAGACACTATAGAAGCTACAATTTTCTATGGATTTTAATAAAACTTGGTATGAGCATTGGTATTGATAAGACGGCGGTCAAGTTCGATTTGGACGATTTTTCGATAAATAGTTTTTGAGTTATTGCCCCTGCCTCTATATTTGTTGTATACACAATAGATGCTACAATTTTCAATGGATTTAAATGAAACTTGGTGTGATCATTGGAAAGGATAAGACGGCGGTCAAGTTCGAATTTAAAGATTTTTCAAACGGTTTTTGAGTTATTGCCCTTGACTAAGCAAAATTGCACAAATTTTTTTATTGTGGGGTCAATAGAAGCTACAATTTTCAATGGATTTTGATGAAACTTGGTATGAGTATTGAAATTGATAAGACGGCAGTAAAGAACGAAATTGACAATTTTTCGATGAACGTTTTTTTAATTATTGCCCTTGACTTAGTAAGATTGCATCAAAATTTTATTGTGGGTGCATTAGAAGCTACAATTTTCAATGGATTTTGATGAAACTTGGTGTGAGCATTGGAGTTGATAAGACGCGGTCAAGTTCACATTTTTGTTCAGTTTTTGATTTATTGCCCTTGACCTAGTAAAATCTTGTCAAAATTTTAGTGTTGATGCAATAAATCCTCCAATTTTCAAAGGATTTTGATGAAACTTGGTGTGAGCATTGGAGTCGATAAGACGCGGTCAAGTCAATTTTTTAAATCCCACCAAAATTTGAAAATTTTTGGTTTTGATGAATTCCCAATTAAAATTTTAGTTTAAAAAGATGGTGGTCAAGTTTGAATTTTACGATTTTCCTTTTTTTTTTTAGCTTTTGCCCTTGACTTCAATATTCATTCAGTGAATTTTTTTTAGTTATTGCTCAATTTAATATTCAAATTCAATGCTGCAAGTGGGCTATGTTACCTTGCCTGGTAAGCTATCTTATTTTGTGTTAGCGAGATTAATTCATCTTTTCAAAGCACCCGATTCTGTTCGTTTGATTTTCTATTAAACGGCATTCTAGAATCCTTGTTCGTATAAGCCACTATAATAATATAATAATAATAATAATAAACTCTTTATTTTACATGGGTCAGAATTAGGCCCAATACACAAGGACATGGTCCTGTCTCACATTCAGCCCATGGGGCAATACATTGGGAAAAGAAAAAAAAAAAAAAAAAAAGAAAGAAAAAAAGAAAAAAATCGAAAATACATAATATCTCAATATACAATTCGTCTGAAATACTATAAATGCACAAGTACATGTGTATCAAATGGACAGTTATATGTTCCGGCGATCAAGTACATGACCACAAAATAAATATACAATACTCCACGTACAATTTGTTTAAAAATACACAAGTACATGTGCATGAAATGGACAGATTTTCAACCTACAATTTTGTTTATAAAATGGATGTAATATATAGTTCCCGCGGCCATGCACAGATATGATAAGATAAGATAAACAGAATTTGGTGTCCTGTGACTTAGAATGATCAATACATGTCTCAAATTTTGTTTTACAGGAGCACCAAGTAATGATAGAATTATAGAAAATGTTCAAGCTTGTATTCGTGATTGTTTAACCCAGATGACTATCAAGGCAGTAAAATGTTCTGACCGACTAACTGTATACGAATTGATACGACCGCTAAATAGTGGCGCTGCATATTGTCTAGGTAATGCTGATTTTAAAACGTCCAGTATTTACGAAATTTATTACGTTATTTTTATTTGCACCGTGTTGCGTAGAAAACTGATTTATCAATCGTCACAGTTTGTTATGCAATCGATTTTTTTTATGTGTCCACATTATGATGTTTGCCATTTTATTTATAATCCGATATGTATGATATTGGTGCTGCTCAGAGATCTAGTCTGAATTATGTTACGAATTTAAGCAGTTTCTTAACAGAAGTTTTTTTCTGAATCAGGTATCGACATTTATCTGAATACTCTCTCTATAATAACTTTCTGAAAATGTGTGATTATTTATGAATCATGATTTTTATTATTATTAAATTATCTGATTTATTAACAATTTTCAGATGGAATCGACTCCGGTAAGTTTCAATACAATCTTCTTAAATCCAATCAAAGTATAATATGACATTTAAAGACCTTCACCTATTTTAATGCAGAATGAATGTCAGTATCTGTTAAAGCCAAAGTCCACATGGGCGATGAAAGTACTTGCGACCCAAAACAATTAATCGCATGGTTTTATCGCCAGAAAACTGAAATCGCAGGTAGTCGCATACTTCCCTAAAAAAATTAATCGCATGTGGCTTCAGTGTCCACTTGTGCGACGAAATAAAGAATCGCATTGTTTGGGACAACACGTGATACAAATATTTACAATGAAAAAGAAAAATGGCAGCACGGTACAAGAAAGTTATCGATTAATATGGTAATCACAGGGTGTATGCGATTAAATATCAAACACGTTGGTCTCATGGTCTCACCAAAAAATGTACACTTGTCGCATGCTTTTTTCCTATTAATCGCATGTGATCGCATGGAAACTTTAACTATTTAGTTTCCATTCTGGCGATTATATTTAATCGCATACCTTACACCATGCGACAAGCGACATGCGATTAATTTTCACTTTAATTTTCAAAAACTTGATCCGGAAGTAACGGGTCAACCGCCATCATGAAATGAGTAAATTTTATAAAACGAAAAATGGGGCTTTAGGGGTTAATAGGACAACTGTAATTTTGATGTCTATGTAATCCTCAATCGATTGCCAAGAAGTCTCAGGTAGCTAATTTTTAATTTCGATTTAGTTTTCCTTATTTCCGGTTCTATTTTTTCAGTACGTGCCGAATTTTCGAAAGTACATATCTCGTGATCTTTACCTTTGGTGACCTTGTGACCTTTACAAAAGTTGTTTTCCTTGTGGAGAACTATCCATTGATGTTGTGCAATGCCAACATCCGGTTTTACAGCCATATGAAAATCGCAATTTTTAAAGGGGCCCAGGCTTTATTTGTTTCGGACAATCATCCGACAGCCTCAAACACATGAAATCTTTTGGTTAGCTAATCAGAAATAGTCTATAGAGCTAACCTTTGGAATTTGAGCCTTAAAATCCATGTGTATCCATAATTGTCAACAGGACACACAATTTTCAGACTGACTGGAGACTAGCCGCGTACAGCACGGAAAAAAAATGAAAAGTGGAATTTTTTGTTTGAGGTATATTTCAAGGTATTTTGCGATTTTCTTAGAGCTTGAGTATTTCTGAGGACTGTTTAAATGTAACAAAGGCCCAAAACGACCCCTAAAAATCAAGCCTGGGCCCCTTTAACTTTGAAGAGCTCTGTCACTTGACCTCATTTACATACGTCAAAATTTCTTTCATGTCCTCATTACACGTAATCTATTCTTTCCAAAGCGGATCCGGAAGTACCACTTAAGCCTTTATCTTGGTATCACCAACATTTCCTTAAATAAATATAATTCACCAAGTTATCATCCGATTTGCATAATTTTGATGTCTATGGAGTCTTAAGTCGATTGCTAACAAAATTATAAGGTTGGATTTTTGAATTTCGATCAGGATTCTTTTTTATTTCCGATTAAATAATTGTAACTACCAGTTTAGGCCTGGTATTGGTTTGATTACGCCTTTGTCTTTGATTGACTTGATTACGTTTTGTGGGCACGTTCGTGAGTCGTTAAGAAAAAACAGCATGGCCGCCTATAAGTTTTTTTTGTTTTATGGACCTTTTTTGCTATGACGTGTTTGTGTCAGGTTTTGGTACCAAACACTTGGAAACCTAGTACTAATTTTAGTTCTACTTCTGGTCTATTCTTTGTGCTATTTATTTGTGAAAAGTGACCTTTTTTGATTTTAATAATATTGCCTTTGTTATGGCTACTTCGTTCCAGTTGGGTCTATGACAATTTGATATGTTGTATTACTGGATATGGATGAAGATTATATTTTGTTGAAATCTACTGACTTGTTTTTTTTTTTCCTGTGTTTGATGGCAATCATGGGTGACCAAAAACGTACTGTGTAATCTGCACATTAATTTCAGAAATGGCCAAAAATTCCATAGCCATACCTCATGACCTTGACATTGTCGACCTTATGACCCAAACAAAAGTTGTAGCCCTTCTCGAGATCTATCCAATGATATCGTTATTTCTGTTGCGCATTGCTAACTTTCGGTTTTACAGGCATTTAAAAACCGTGAATATTTGACTCTGAAGAGCTCTGTCACGTGACATATTTTACGTACCTCAAATTTCTCTCATTTTTATATTATACGTAATATATTCATTCCAATTATGTCTAATACTAGATATTTTGATCAACATTGCGCTTTTTGAAATTTGAAAAATGTGTACTTCTATAGTAACTGTTTCTATAATCCACCTAAATCACAGTTTTTTTGAACGAAACGTGTAACTATGATTGTCTCACGATCTAATTATTTTAAACACGTGAAATTTTAAACGTTATTTGACCTTGTACCTGTTATAACATACTAAAAAAATCAATGTGGTGAACTTGGCACATATGGGTTAAATTCGTAATTATTTTGGATAGTTGCAATTGTTGTTACTAACATAATTTGTATTTTTCATCCTTAATATTTTGGACTATATTAATTACCAATTCTAAAAAAAAAATAGGATTGTCAATTAACAAAATATTTTATGTTTAAAATAGATGAGCTTGAAACCTTTGCTTCTGGTTTTACTGACGTCCAAAAACAGGTAGTTTCACAATTTTTAATGCCCACATCTATTTTGACTTTTTGGCCTGAACAAAAGTTATTGTTCTGGATCAGATCGTGAAATTGTCGTGAGTCAAGGGAAAAATTATTTATTTATCCAGTTATCCATTTTTAGTTTTAAACGTTCAAGAATGTTTTCGATATATAGTACATGTATTTTATAAAGAAATCCCGTTCTTTATTTCGTCGTCAGTGCATATCTTATAATGTCTGATTTATATTTACGAATCAATGTGTCTCAATTCGTATTGCAAATAAGCCCTTCTAATTTTTTTTTTCATATTTTAAAAGTTTATACGTCAATCCAACGTCGACAAGGGAGATAACTTAATATTAAAATTAATGAAGTAATTTGGAAAATTATTTGATTAAGCTAATTTATCAAACTCTAAAATTTTATTAATTGTATAATGTTGTCAATGTTAACAAAATGCCTCTTTTAACATTTTAAATGATTTGTTTGTCTTTTTGTAATTTATATGCAATTTATTAAGTGACCAGTCGTTTATTTTTATCAAAAATAAAATAAGATGATACTTTTCAAATGTATAGGTCGACTAAAATCCATCTGTTTGTTAGTTATGTATCTGGCCGAGGTTAGGAACAAAATGTAGATTTTGTATGCCAAATCAGACCGATAACACTCTCTTCGAATATTAACCCTGAATCCGCTATCGACTTTTTACTACCGAATGGTGTAGTACTAAGAGTAATTTAGTAATTTTTTTTTTTTAATTAATTAATTTTTTTTTCGAAATTTACAAATCGCACTGTGTCTAGACTGCAATAGGTGCAGCATTTTCAAAACTTCTCTAGGCCTTCTTCAGTGGCGACGTGTTCCTTCAATACAAAATGGAACAATTTTGCTAAACCGGAGGTACTGCATTGTCCTAAAAAGAGGACAATTGGCTCTGGAAGTCGCAATTTTTCATCGATTTTCTTCGGGTTTGCATTTTTTAAAACTTGAAATAATTTCCAACAAGATAGCAGTTAAAAAACTTCATAGCAAACATTTTTTTGCCGTATTTCGAACATTTTTGCAACTTTGCTATTTTAAAACCGATTGATCTGAAAATTTGGGTGCCTTCAAGTGTCACCAATATAAAAACATTGGCAGAGTTAAAAATGTTGCTTCATTTCCGGTTTAAACGTAAAAAGGGTTTAAACTTCCTGTTGACCTACTTGTGCTGTAATTGATATATCGCAACAAAATTTATGTCGCTCTTAATTAGATTAGAAGACAAAAAAACGAAGAAGAAAAAATCCGAACCGTAAGTGAAACTTTGGCTGCCATCTTGAAATGTTACGTTTTTGTAAAACTCAAAATGGGGCCTCAGGGTTAAGTCTAATTTCCGTGATGATTACATTTCAGGAAGCCTGGGTTGATTGCGAAAAAAACATTGTGAGCCGATTTTTTAATTTCGCTTTTGCATTTTTGCAACATCCGGTTGATTTTTTTCAAAATTTGGGGGCTTATTTCGCGTGACCTTGACCTTTGATGACGGTGAGCTTTAGTAGGTCAAAGGTCATTGACCTTGTCTATCACTTAATACTTAATACTTTGACATTTGACCTCCGACATCGACTTCCGGTTTTATAGCAGCTCGAAAACAGCAAAATTCGCAACTTTAGAGCGTGACCTAATTAATTTACGTTTTTTTTTCTAGATTCTTAATGTGCTTTGAAAACTTAACTTTTGCACTTCTAAAATTAAAGTATATTTTGCTTTTTTGACACAAATTTCCAATTTACCCTTTATATAGGTGAGCGAATTACGTCTGTAGGAAATATGTTTTTTTTTTTAAAAAGTACTTTGCACAGATACCTCATTGCTTTGGCCAGTTGATCCCATAAAATCAGATGAGTCGGCCTCTTTGTTGCAATTTCTCGACAATAGCAAACCCGTTGATTTTTTTCGAATTTTGGAAGCTTAAAAGGTCATTGACGTTGTCTATCAGTTAATACTTTGACATTTGACCTCCGACGTCCACTTCCGGTTTTTTAGCTGCCCGAAAACAGCAAAATTCGCAACTATGGACTATGGTCTATAACGTGACCTATTTAATTTTGAGAGTTATTTTTTCCAGATTCTTAAGGTGCTTTTTGTCCTCTTTCCAACGATATATAACAATAGTTTTTTGATGAAAATATAATTTTTGCACATTTTAAATTAAAGTACATTTTGCTTTTTTGAAATGTGTGCATATCTCGTGATCTATTAGATGTACAAGCTTCAAATTTGGACCGTGAATACTAGTATACATTTAGAATGTAATTAGATTCACGCCCAAAAAAATGAGATGGGCGTGGCACATCCGGGTAAACTTTCGATTTACCATTTTTATGGGTTAGTGCATTACGCCTGTAGGAAAAATTTTTTTTCAAGAAAGGATCTTGCACAAAGATGCCCCATTGCTTTGGCCAATTCATCCAATAAAATCGGCCTG
Organism: Nipponacmea schrenckii; assembly: GCA_030562195.1. NCBI lineage: Eukaryota > Metazoa > Mollusca > Gastropoda > Lottiidae > Nipponacmea > Nipponacmea schrenckii. The sequence goes on from JAUJPP010000319.1 coordinate 10,534, forward strand.
TTTGTTGCAATTTCTCGGCAATAGCAAACCGGTTGATTTTTTTCGAATTTTGAAAGCTTATTTCTCGTGACCTCGACCTTTAGTGACCTTGACCTTTAGTAGGTCAAAGGTCATTGACCTTGCTCGAAAACAGCTCGAAATCAGCAAAATTCGCAACTTTGGACTGCTTTAGAGCGTGACCTAATTAATTTAGGGGTTATTTTTCCAGATTCTGAATGTGCTTTTAGTGCTCTCTCCAACGATATATAACAGAGGTTTTATTGATGAAAACTTAACTTTTGCGCTTCTAAAATTAAAGTACATTTTGTTTTTTTCAAATGTATGTGTGTATATCTCGTGATCTATTAGATGTGCAAGCTTCAAATTTGTACCGTGAATATACATTTAGAATGTGATAATCGTGGCACATCCGGGTGAACTTCAAATTTACCCCTTATAGGTTATCCTACAAAATCAGATATTTCGGCTTGTTTGTTGCAATTAGCGACGTTAGCAAAGTCCCATTCTGTGCCACAAGTGGCTCTAGTTCTAATTATTTTTTTTTATTTTATTTTTTATTATGATTTAATTCTACTAGGTTGATGAGAATAGTAAACAAAATAAGTGATAACTCACCAAACAAAAGTGAAAAATAAGTAAAATAATTTAATCATTAATAAAATTAAACATGTCTGAAACAAACCACTGTAGTGTATCAACTGACTGACGTACTGCCTCAAATAAATTAGTCAATAATTGTTGCCAATATATATGCTATTTTGGATTGCGGGTTTTGTTTTGTTGTTCGGTTCTGTTTTTTTTTATTACGGAGGCCTATATATACATAAAACTTATATCCGTCTCAATTCTTTATTTTTAGGGCAACTAGAATTTCACACAACAGTGACAATTGATACCAATTTGAGAACGGTTCCCAATTCCAATTTCAGTGAAAAAGAATTTATTTTCGACTGTTCTTTCCCTAATCCCAATCGAGATTCCCTAGTATACAAGGCGACATGGTAAGTTATTATTGTTTGTATTTTGAGTATTGTAAGATAGGAGTAGCGGATTAGACCAGAGACTGAATTAGTGGAACAATGTGGGTTTAACTACCGTATACCGAATACATGCTATTATTATTGGGCACGTTGAGTGGAAACAGGCTTGGTTAATCAGATTGTATTTTTAGTTAGATGTTACCTTATCATCGTACTTGCAATAAATTATCCAACAATCTGAAGCTAGATTTAAACTTTTTAATCAGGTTTGTCATTAAAATACAGAATCGACCAATCATTGTATTGTATAACTTGTATTTATAACAGGTTTGTTAATGACACGGTGATGGTGTTCGAGTCTGACTACACAGATTATAATGATGTCAATAAAATCAGAAGTTTAACCGATACCAGGTTAAGAGAGAGTAACATCACTACAGTCGGATTTCAGGTAACATTGTTACACCATTTTATATTACTATGCAAAATAGTGGCATCCAGCACCAGAGCTATTTCCAGATTACCATTTGATCACATGATTCTGGCTAGAAGTTAAGATAAATCTGGCTTTAAAATGTTTCGGTATTTGATAGTAACTGTCTAGAGGAACTACATACAAAATAGAGAGGCAAAACAAGGTGTAGTGCTTTGTAAAGTAATACCTCTTCAACGTACTATCGTGATAAAGACATGATGCATTACATCTGGAAAACCATGGTCCTAAAACAAATACGTCTGTGTCCTTCTCAATCTCTTTGTTCACATTTGGCTTGTGCTCATTCTACAGACTACAATTCTATATAGATTATTGTAGTGTTGTTTTTGTAATGACTTTTTTTCTCCTTCAGGTCACGCTCCCTAGCCATAACTGTCTCACAAAATCTGACGTGATATTTTAACCTATTGTACGTTGTTGTCCCGACAACCGGAAATGATGTAGAACATCCCCAAAGTTTTTTCCTTTGTTTAAATAACAGCTCTATGTCAAATCCAATTTTGCTCGGAAATTTAACTACTTTTAACTTAGTTTTACGGGATAGCAGTTTAATAATTTTACAATTTTGATTTTTGTCGCTGACTTCTTTGAATTTCAAATTAAACACTTTTAATTAAACTTCTACAATTTGATTTGATCGAAATTACATTTTCAAGTAGATGGACATTTTGTTTGTCACCATATCTGTTTCAATATTTCGACATCACTTCCGGTTTTGACGTCATTCTTGAAATTTCAACTCCCGAGGATATTTGAAAACGTTACTTTATATTGTACATTATGTTGCTATTTTCTTCTCTCATGCACTTTAACTGTCCATTTGTCGACACGAATGTTCTCATCAGAATATCTACTTAGTTAATATACTGTTGGCCTAGGTAAAGAAAAACTAGATATACTGTTTATAAGACATATATAAATAGGTGCAGGTAAAGAAGCACTAGATATATGGATATACTAGCCATTTTAAAATCGACCCTCGCTAATGTTTTTCGACGACCGTAGATAAAATCATTTATTGACTATTGAATGTTAACAGGGTTAAAATGGGATACGCACTGCATCAATACCGTCCACGGTTCTAGTTTTATTGTCATTTTGTAGGTCAGTGTCATTATGAAGATGATCCCTATTGATGCCCATGATGACAGTATAATTTCATCGAAATATCATGTCCGACTTGACATTTCACTCTTATCAACAATATTGTGCAACGTGTGCCTTATCTACTTATAGGCTACAATTCTTTACAGAATATTCTGATTTTATATTTTGTGGGTCAATGTTATTATGATCCATATAAATTTTTTAACGAAATATCGTGTTTTTGACTTATCGTTTTACTCTAAAACTTGTTTAGCCCATTAACTGGTACCAATTTATCCCATATTTGGACGAAACTTATATTGTTCATTATCACCATAAAATCTTCAAAACAGTGTATAACTGCAGGTTGAATATTTCATTCTGATCCTTAATGTACTGTCAAATATTTTATTTCAATTTCAAAGCTCCCAATGGTCTTAATATATTTTTTTTATTTTTCGATTAAGTCATAATGAGGATTCGTTAATACCCCTGAAGTACTGGATGTTACATAAGAAATTCTCCTGTAGTTTTAATGTGAAATACGTTGATCTCGATCAGAAATCAGCGTAGAAAGAACAAACTCTAACGTAATGAACGAACGCAGACATATTCCATATGGCTGTCGAGTGTACAATGTTAATGCACATAAAAGAAAAATGAGAAAACTAGCATCTGGTATAGATGTTTATTTCTATTTTAGCTCCACTGTGGTATAATAGCAGCCATAGATACAAAGCGAAGTCCAAGTTTACCATCAATTAGTAAAAAGAAGTTCATTGGAATGATAGTGAGTAACACATTTTAACTCCATTTGGCACATTTCTTGTATATCGGATGGATACCTTGACACTTTTTGACACTTATCTTGTTTTTTAATGTAATTGTTAGCAAGCAAATATATCCAATCAGAGCCCTCTTTCGAAACAGTGTAAACATTATGGCATTTTTTAATGGATCCGAATGAATGTATTCCCTAGTGATGTACACACTTCAGTGAACAGTATCTAATGATTTCAAAGTATAAGACACAACAATAGCTTGACATTATGGTGATGATTTTCTGATGGATACTATTCAGTTTCTTAATATTTGAGATATAAATCAATATTGACATGTCCCGTAGACTTTTTGACATTTTTTTCGTCTACGATAAACACATTTAAACACAAGATTAGCTGTCAAAGTGACAGTTGTCGTTTTTGCCATGCACTTTATAAAAGTGATAAGTTAAACTGTAGTTCTAGCTTTTTTTCTATTCTGGGAAATTTTACGGAAATGGAACATGTCCACCTATATGAATTCAATATAAATTTTCTTTCTATGCCTTTTATTCCTGATTTATCGGAGTATTGATCATATTGCTATCAGGTTGAAAGTTCAGTTATAAATATAAAAGAAGGGGAGAAAGCGATGATAAGGATTCGGCCTACAGTTCCTATTGGTTGTGGTGATCCTGATGGGTGTATGTTAACAGTAACTGCTGATATACCCCAGGAAGGGCAGGATCAATGTGAACCTACTCCCACAGCTAATGGCGTGTGTGGTATTTCTATCAAGACTTCAGAATGGAACCAAAAGTGGACTCCCTCAATATGGTTTTGGGAGTGGCATCAGCACCCGTATTGGCTCTGGTATGGGTTAGAGATCACATCAACTGTTACTCTTGATTATGCACAAACTATTTCCCAAAAGAAAGTATTTCTACGAACGGACGAATCATATTTCAACCAACCTATCTGGGAAAAATACCAAATTGAACCAGTAACGGTAAGATTTCTATTATTATGATGT